>JBBPJV010001263.1:0-10235 GCA_038088915.1 Sutorius aff. eximius
ATAACCGGGATACGGTGGACACTTTGGTGGAGAAATCTACGTGCCCTGGAGGATCAGTTACATTAATAATAAAAGTTCTCGGAGGAGCTCCCGCGGACGCCTGTCACGGTGCCTTCCTTTCATTGAACATCTATACCGTCATCGCGCTCTTGGATCGGAACTTGGGCGAAACAGCACTACTTTCCATCGTAATGCCACGCTCGATTTCATCTTCACGGCTACCCAGATGCTTGCAGCTTTCCAGCCATCTTGGGTGACATAATGTTTGCTGCCAAGAGTGTGTCCATAAGCGTAGTCTTTTCATGGCCTACGTGACCGAGGGCCGTAGCGGTCCTGACGTTAGCCGGGTCGGGAGTCATGACGCTTGGCTGGCTGTTCGTCATTGGGGTATCATCCGGCTGGATGTTTCTAGCGACGTTTTGCCGTCTTAAAAAGTGCAAATATTGAATTGTCTTTGTCAAGTATATAGTCAAATGATTCTTCGGGTCCCGGGTGCGCTCGCCGATACACAGCTGAGTGCTCCTACAATTCGATCTAGAAATATGTATACGCAAGAGATAATCGACCGAGTTCTGAGATAGCCAGTCCCAGGTTCACACTAGCGTGTGGTAGGCATACCGTTCACGATTTTAGCACCATTTCTAAGTACCCTCTCAAGGTATCATCCAGCCCCTTCCCGATCAAGACCAATTTTCCAGAATCGGGTATTCCAACCACGTCCCGCGCTTCTACCTCCATGATCTCGTACATGTTTTGTACTCCCTGAAGCATGAACTCTTCGCCTGTCTGCAGGATGAATAGCCCCTTGCAACGTAGCACCCTCAGGTCACTGTCGCGCTCCTTGCGTTCTCCGCCCGTGGGTTCGTCATGTCGCCAAAGTAGTTCTTGTATCCAATGTTCGAGTCTAGTGAGTTGATCACGTGTCAGAGGAGGGATGAACAACTGAAGGCTTGATATTCCACGCAGTTCGTAGTGCGTAAAGGAGCCCTGGTGAGCATGGTCATGACAGCCGTCAGGAGCACATTGGTGGGGATGATAGGCGGGATCTTGTAGTTGTTTGACTCCTGCGTAGGCATCGATGTTGATGATGCAGGCCAGATCGACATTTGCTTGTGTCGTCCTGTGGATAGGTGCTGATGGATTGACCTTGTGAATCATTCCCTCTGTCACGGTTAGTTTGTCGTCCGATACAAGGTCGACCTTGTTTAAGAGAACCACATCCGAGCACGCTATTTGTCTGTGCCGTGGAGTCGTTAGCACAGTGATTGTCACTGCGAAAATGACCATACCTGAGGCTCTCGCCAATACCATCCAACGAGTGGTCTTCCTCCATTTGCTGGTCAGCCATCAGATCCGAGGTCAAGCCCACCATAGATTCGTGTCCGTAATTACCTGCTGGCCAAAAACCGCATCCACCACGCAGACCACGCCATCAAGGGATATTTGCTTGCTAAGGCCCACAGAGTATTCTTCGTTCAGCCAAAACATGGACGCAATAGGACCTGTTCCATCAATGCTCGACTGGATTTGCAATGAGGAGGATCGTGATGATGCTCACCGGGGTCAGCAAGTCCGGTAGTTTCGAGTATGATGTGGTCAAATGCACCCTTCCGTTCCATGAGTTTCTCGATAGCAGCGATGCCCGCATCTTTGATACTGCAGCATAGACACCCGTTTGCCAGTTCAAGGAATTCCTCTGATCTTTCCGCCAGTGGATCGTCACCAGAGGATACATTGATTGCCTTGGCTAGTCGCAAAAGGTGAATGCACGATGGAGACACAGGACGTCACTCGAACGTACGACTGACCTTCGATATTCTGCTCCTCGGTGAGCTTTTAAACTTGAAACGTGACCAAGATACGCACAGCCGTATCCCCGAACTCATTCATAATCACCGCGATGCGATATCCATGTCGCTCAGTAAGTATACGCCTGCATGTCGTCGGCGGTGTGGTCAGCGTTACGAAACTGTGAACCCCTTACCTCAACAGTGTCGACTTGCCCGCGCCAAGGAACCCTGTGATTATGGTGCATGGGATCCGCTGTGATCCCTGCAATAATGTGTGTGATTCGGTAGGTAATGCACCGTGGTCAATAAGCGTCCTGTGCCGTGTTCTAAGTCGCCAAGGGTGTCAAACAGATCGGGTCATACGTACGGTATGTCGTCGTCTTGTTCCATGTCGAAACCGCCTCCGAACTCCGAACGAATACTTCCGAGCGTTCGATTACTACCCCTCCATTGAGCTGGTGGCAGTTATTTATTCACTTTCACTTTCCATTCCTTCCATCGACCCATGGCTGCGCTCAATCTCAGTGATGAGGCGTTGAGGAATCTTGTGCAGGGCCCCGGTGACGTTGAATGGAGGCGAGTCTTCCCTTGCCGAGCCACCCCCGAGCGTGTCACGGTCGCTGCCACAGCTGACGACCGCCTAGGTACGAGATGAGGCGGGAGTGCCAAGAAATATTACCTGGTCTGTTACTTGGCCCGTTCCAAGCTTCGAAATCGCTTGAAACATTGAAATCCTTGGGCGTCACTCATATGTAAGTGGCATCTCACTCCTCCCTTCGCTGTTTCCGGAAAGCTGGGGGACCAGTAGAACCCCTCAGTTGTCACTTTGCAACGGGATGTTACAACGATGCTCAATTGCGTTTTCAGTGTCTGCATAAGGGATCAGAAAGAGGCATTCTCTGTCCGCCCCCGCTTTCCTGATCATTTCGAATACCTGGTATTGGACGTGGAGGACAATGAAGAACAAAATGTCATCAGACTATTCCCGGAGTACGTTACTCTCCTATTACTCACTATGAGAGCTGAATCGGTCTTGCATAGAGCGGATCAGTTCATACAACAGGCGCTGGCCCAGGGCGGCAAGGTGCTCGTGCATTGTAACGGTGCGCTAATTGTGTCATCATTCCTCGCGCCGCCTGTCCATCGTTCAATCGCCGTGTGATAGGTGGCATCTCGTTATCCCCTGCGTTCGTGGTTATGTTCGTCATGCGGCATTGTCAGTTGTCTTGGGAAGATGCGCTCCACCTCGTACAGAATCGCCGATATTGTATATCGCCAAACGGCGGATTCTTGACGCAAATCAAAGTACACAACTTCATGACTAGCAAAGTAATATTGACATCGCTAATCCTTACCTCTTTCGGCCACGGGTGCAGGAATACGAGTCTATATATAAGGCCAAAGCCGCAGTTGCCAAATTTCCTGCAGTGCCGGTTCAAAGAGTGGTGTCTCGTAGGAAGAGGGACGAAGAAGAAGATTCAAGGTCTCTATTACCCCGCTCTCGGCTTCGTACACACTAAACCATTCTTACAGAATAGATGACCGCAAAAGGTTGCTAGTCGACAGTGACGACGAAGAAAACGATGACAGGATGATGGCAATGGAACCCTAACATCGCAACATGGAAATCCCCTTTGCTGCCTTGTTCGACTTGGGATAATTATACTGTATAAATGAGTCTGGTTGTTTACCTGCGTGTAGATATTGTTGGGTTGCTAAGGGGGTATAACAGAAACGGTGACTATAGCGATTTAATCTTGGCTTTTTCTTTTTCCAGCACAACTTGCTTCGCATGCACATCTACGATACGTGTAAGTGGTTGTTCATCAATGGGCTGGCCGGTACAATACCTTTGCGTTTTACAAAGGCCTCTATTGATATCCCTGCGAATACGACAGCCGCTCCAAGCCATTGTCCAATGGTGAGCTTATGATTATACACCACTACTGATAGAATCATGGTGAACATCTTCCGGGTTAGAGTGATCATCCTGCAAAAGAATGAACTACGTCGGCTTAGAAGAACAAGCGAGACCCAATACTCACACTAGAGTTAACGATCCAAAGTGCTGAAGCGTCTCAAAAATAAACAGTTGGCCGAGCGCACCCGTAAGAGAAAACTGAACGAGCGGTACGATGACAGAAGGGTGTGACATGATGAACTCCAATGCGCTGGAGAACTCGCTCTGGGCGCCGGATGAGGGGTGGATAACAGGAATGTATGGTAACGGGAGTGTTCCGAGGGCTGTCGTGAGCACCGTGCAGAATGCATTGATCCAGAACATCATCTGCTGACCCGAAACTTTGTACCTCGAAAAAATCTCATCCTGTGTTGAGTTGACGACGCCATCAAGGATAAGGTTGACGAAGAGGTATATGATGCCAACAAGTTGAAGGTATGGTGATCGCGCCTCGTCAGATGTCTTGTTGGACGACGTCTTGGAAGGTTTCTCAGTTCCGAAGAACATAAACACGGTGATTCCGGCTGTGACCAAAGCGACTACGAGATACTTGTGAGGGGCGAATTTGCGTCGATAGAGAAGGAAGTTCATGAGCATGACGGGAACGAGCTTGCAGGACTTTCCGAGGACCATGGTAGGGTATGTAATATACGAGAGTGCGGCAAAGCCGAACGGAGCCGCGAGAGCGATGAAACTGGAACATTGAAGGTAACTGAGAAGAAGGCGTTGACGGTAAGAGAGACCGTCCGCGATAGATGAATGTCCTGGTCCAGATTTCTCGGCGTGTCCATTCGTGAATGTATTTGGATCATTGGATCCGTTTACTTTAGCAGATCCGTTAGACCGCACGTGTGTGGGGACGAGGAGACCCAGTAGGGAAGAAAACGAAGACCCTGGTTTTCCGCGCATATAGATGTAACAAAGCGCAGATAATGAGCTGAGGAAGCTCTGGCATGTCCCAATGAATAACGCTGACTTGAACTTGTGTGTGGAATGCCCATCAATAGATTGGAATGGGACTGACACTACACGAGTGAATCAGCATTCGAGCTTGGTACAACGATAATACGACCGTACACCGTTCTTGCGCGATTGCCCAGAGCTGTCGTGGTGCTGTTCAGTCGTATATCTCTGGAACCGGGCTAGGCGGGGCTACTCACGAGGAACATGGCGTAAACACCTGCAACACAGAGACCGAGCCTAGGTGGTTAGTTATGTCAATGCAATGACCGTGATGGGGAGGTGAAAAGGCCGACCTAAGTAAGGACATCGTAGATGTCTTCAAGGAATGACTTCAAGTGAGCGCCTGGCAAACTTCGAGGTGATACTTAGTGGGCAAAATGAAGTCATCCACTGCAAACAGACTGAGCGACGTGTCAACGGGCATTTCCGTAACCCTGGACTTGGGTTAGGGTTCCAAACCGGGCCGGAATGCCGGATCGGACTTCGTAGTCTTCATTCCTGACGTAGTTAGATCAGGACACAACCCCTTCCCGTCACAATTTTCTTAAGCTTGATTACCAGAACGTATCTGTGTCAGCGTACGATTCACAACGCCACTTACTACACCACGTTGGCATGCCAGCCTCAGGAGCTCGAGTGTTTATGGATCTGCGATCCTTGCATCTCGATCATTCCATCTACGTTGGGGGTTCGTCTCCCTACCACCATCGTACCCGCATTCAGCCTCACGGCACTCATCGAGAGATATTGTGTCGCATTCTACGTGATAATCATCACACAACCTGGCGTCCCACTCAAGGAGAGATGTACGTTCCCGTTCTAAAAATTCAATGAGAATATCATCTGGCTGTAATGATGCAATGCAGCAAGGCGCCGGTGTCAGTGTAAAACCCGTTGAGCTCCAATGTTGATGGTGAATCTAGGTTTTCGGGAGGCGTTCTAGCGAGGCTACATCTTGCGTCCGCGACATATCATTAACACTGTCCCTCCGCCACAGAAACGCATAAATGGCAGACGTTGTTGCAATACGTATCATTCCTTTCCCTCGAACGCTACGTCCACCACGCTCTGCTTCCGAGTGTTTCCTCCGCGTTGCTGACGGTATATTCTTCCAACCCGGGTTAACGAGTCAACACCTGATTGGCACTCAAGTAATTACGGAATCTTCAATTCCAAGGGCAACACCCTCATGATCAAAAGCTCCACCACGAATGGGAACAAATGACCCACTCGGGATGGTACCCCGGCTAGATCACAACATTGCAAAACCATCAAGGCAGATTCGGGTCCGAGTCGTCTGGCTTGTTTGGCGGAGTAGAGAGTATGGGATTCGGGATCCGCCAGAGTAAACCTGATGATACATATTGCCACTGCTCCCGTGTCGCTTGTACGTAAATGATAGCCGGTAACTTAGGAACTATGTCCAAGCGAGCCAGAATAGGTAGGTAACAAATCATATTTCGTCCCATCCATGTACCGAAGCTAAGAGGAAGAATACCCAAGGATATGGGGCCCCGCGCTCCACGGAAATCCTGCGGATGGTGCTTCGAATGCGGCCCGCTGACTACGATACCCTCTCGAGGCCTCGTCAAAATGGATAAACCGAAATCCGATCAGAGGATAACTAATGATCCCCCTCAGCACCGCACTGCGATCAATCGGGTAGAACCGGCGTTGCAGTAAAACGCGATGACGTGGTCTGCAGCACACGGCGAAACGAGCGTTACGCGACAGTAGCGGGAGGTGCGATATTAAAGCTGGTCGTGATTTGCAAGGCGAGGATGGCGCTGCTCAGGCTCTGCCGTTCGGACTGTAACGTCGCCGACGGACGGCATAATGCGGCGAGTGAGGGGCTGGGTGTAGAAACCTATGTTCGGATCACTGCCTCATCCGAAATGCCCGGAGGTACTGTTATAAATAAGCCGCAATCGCTCCACCCCGCAGTGTGTTGCCTTCCGTTCTGACCTCCATCTACTTACTAGCCCCCGTCCCTGCACTGAGCTATATTTTATCCTTAACTGCACTCAAATAATTTAGATCGCAAAATAATTGCGTGGGAAAGCGCCACGTACATTTTGAATACAAGTGGCGGCTCTCTCCTCTTCCAGTTCCTTTTAGACTCTCCTCTGGGCAAACAGTCCCTCTCTACCACCTCTATCCGGTTCCCGCTCTCTGTCTGGTTCTCCCCTTGTCGTTCACAATGGCTATTGCATCGTCCTCCGATGTCGCAATCGTTACCCTCGGTGTTGTCCTGGCCGGTGCTTATCTCTTCCGCGATCAAATCTTCTCCTCCAGGCAGAAAGTCGTCCCGGCAACTCCAGCGAAAATCTTGAATGGACATACCAATCCGAGGGACTTTGTTGCTAAAATGAAGGAGGGGGTAGGATTTGTCCTCTTCACCTCTTCACCTCCGACTGACCGGTTTGTGTTTCAGAAAAAACGTATTGTCATCTTTTACGGCTCACAAACGGGTACCGCTGAAGAATACGCCATTCGTCTGGCCAAGGAGGCAAAGTCCAAATTTGGTATATCTTCTCTGGTTTGCGACCCCGAGGAATACGACTTCGAGAACCTTGACCAAATCCCGGAGGACTGTTGTGTCTTCTTTGTCATGGCTACCTACGGCGAGGGCGAACCAACAGACAATGCTGTGCAACTCATGCAGAACTTGACGGACCAGTCCTTCGAGTTCACTAATGGTGAACGCAAGCTAGAAGGCCTCAAATACGTCGTATTCGCTCTTGGAAACAAGACTTACGAGCATTATAACGCCATCGGTCGCAGTGTTGACGCTGAGTTGAACAAGATAGGCGCTATTCGAATCGGCGAACGTGGTGAGGGTGACGACGACAAGAGCATGGAGGAGGATTATCTGGCATGGAAAGATAGCATGTGGGATGCATTTGCCGAGGCAATGGGCGTCGAAGAAGGACAGGGTGGAGATACCCCCGACTTTTCCGTGGCGGAACTCGATTCGCATCCCCCAGAAAAGGTTTACCTTGGTATGGTGCACACACTCGCTCGTATCCAGGTTACCCAATAGTTCGTTAGGTGAATTTTCGGTCCGCGCTCTTACCAAGACGAAGGGGATTCATGATGCCAAGAACCCTTACGCGTCTCCAGTCGCGGTATCCCGCGAGCTCTTCAAATCCGATGCGGGTCGCAACTGCGTACACATGGAATTCGACATAGAAGGCTCTGGAATTACTTACCAACACGGTGATCATGTCGGCGTTTGGCCGTCCAATCCTGACGTCGAGGTAGACCGCTTGCTTTGCGTGCTCGGACTCGGAGACAAGAAAGATACTGTGATTAATATAGATTCCCTCGATCCGGCTCTGGCCAAGGTTCCTTTCCCTGTCCCTTCCACCTACGGCGCCGTGCTTCGTCACTATATCGATGTAAGCGCCGTTGCAGGTCGTCAAATGCTCGGAGTCTTCTCCAAGTTCGCTCCATCCCCCGAGGCTGAGGCTTTCCTCAAAAAAATGAGCAGTGACAAGGAAGAGTACGCGGCAGTTGTCACGAACGGATGCTTCAAGCTCGGAGAGGTGCTTCAGCTCGCTGCCGGAAATGACATTTCGATTCCCCCCACACCTGACAAGACTACAGCGTGGTCTATTCCCTTTGACATCATCGTCTCCTCCATCCCTCGTCTGCAGCCTCGTTACTACTCCATCTCTTCGAGCCCCAAGCTACACGCTACCACGATTCATGTCACCGCTGTAGTTCTCAAGTATGATTCTATCCCCAATGCGCTCTCTCCGGCTCGTTCCGTCTATGGAGTCGGCACGAATTTCTTGTTGAACGTCAAACATGCCGCAAATGCCGAGCCGATCACATCGCTTCCTTCTTATGCTCTCGAAGGACCCCGTGGAGCATACAAGGATAGTGCGGTATACAAGGTCCCCATTCACGTACGCCGTTCGACATTCCGGTTACCCACTAACCCGAAAAGCCCTGTTATTATGGTTGGACCTGGCACTGTGAGTGCTGTAGTTTGCATAGTTTTAAGGATGTGTTCTGATGAGATGACAGGGTGTTGCTCCGTTCCGCGGTTTCGTGCAAGAGCGTGTTGCTCTTGCTAGGCGCACAGTCGAGAAAAATGGGCCAGATGCACTGAACGACTGGGGCAGCATCTCTCTCTTTTATGGCTGCCGCAAGTCTACCGAGGACTTTTTGTATGCTGACGAATGGCCGAATTATACAGAAGACCTCAAGGGCAAATTCAAAATTCACTGTGCTTTCTCCCGTGAGCCACCTTACAAACCGGACGGGAGCAAGATATATGTACAGGACCTCATGTGGGAGGACCGGAAGAACATTGCGGACGCAATCCTTGTTGGCAAGGGCTACATTTACATTTGTGGTGACGCAAAGGCGATGAGCAGAGCTGTGGAGGAGGTACTGATGCGCATCCTCGGCGAGGCCAAAGGAGGGAGCGCGGAGGTGGAAGGTGCCGCAGAGATCAAGATGCTCAAGGAACGGTCACGGATGCTGTTGGATGTTTGGAGTTAGGGAGCGGAGGGTATCTTTATCTTGTTTCGCTGGGACCGTGCACCATATGAATACCATGTTTTATGACGCTCCTTGATATGCAATTTAATCGGTAGACTTGCAGCGTACTTGTCATCTCACTGAATGTTTGCAATTTGCTGGCATCTAGGGTAGCCTAGTATGAAAATCACCTCGTCCTAACCGATCCCGACTCCGGTCCTTCAAGTTGATCTCCGGCGCGTTCCACAACTCTCACTGGCAGTATTGTCATGTTCGCCCTGTTGCGGACCAGGGGTACAGACAGGACTGCTGCATTTCGGGCCTTGTCTCGTTCAGGTCGTCACTTGCAGCGGGCATATTCGACTCGCGGCGTCGAAACCACTCCAGACCACATACCGACCTCGAAAGACACCTCGACGGTCGGGACACGTACTGTGGATCCTGTCCTGGGACAGACCCAAGCACAGAATCCTCTCAATTCTGCGTCTCCGATCGACGTCGAGGTCCTTCGAAACCGTCTCAAGCAGTGGGGCGTTCTCACGAGCGCATCATTGCGACAGCGTACGGACGAGTTTTCGAAAAAAGCAAGGGGCACGTTTTCACACCTCGGCTTGCACCTCAACCGAGTGACGGGATATGAACAAATCGAGGTTTTAAAGAGCCAAGTCGTCGAACAAGGTACGGTAGTCGTACGTTCTACTATCCCCTGGTGGAGACCAACGTACATCTCGTCCAAGAGGCTCGAATCAAGGCCTCGCGACGGGCAGCTAGGGACGCCAAGACGGCCTACGACGACGCAGTCCTCCAGCGCTCCATATCCCAACGACAGGTCAACGACCTGCTCCAGCGTAAATCCAGCTGGACAGACACGGACGTCAGCAATTTCACCTCGCTCGTTCGTTCAGATCACTCGTTTGAGCAAGAGGAAGCGCACGCGAAATCGCGTGTAGCGGAGACGGAGGATGCGGTGGACAGGGAGTTTAGCGAGTTGATGAAGGTTATATTGGCGCGATACCATGAGGAACAGG
>JBBPJV010001264.1:0-10219 GCA_038088915.1 Sutorius aff. eximius
CCATTGAGTAGATCAACATCGCCCTATCGTTAGATCTCACTCGAGGGTGTGTCGTCGTCTTACTCCTCAACCACAGACAAAGTTAATCGAGAAGATGGTTCTCAAACGTTGTAATGTCATCTGGTTTCAGTGCGTCCCAACACCGGCACACTAGCCCGGACCCGGACCTCATGGTACAAAGCAGAGATATGACCGCACCTCAACACCACGCCAATGGGTCCAACAGTTCTTGCCGGTTCTCATGGCTGTATATCTAGCTTTTAACACGGTTAATTATCAGGTTCCGTTAATCAAGGACAGGGGAGGGCAGGTCACCATCGGGCCAATCTGTTCTCCTCGAACGGCCGAAACTGTTTCATCCTGTTGTGACAGACTGTCGCCACTCGCTATTCCAGCCAGTCGTGACACGCGCAACTGCACATGAACACTCCAACGCATGGGCATTACCAGCTCATCCTCGGCATGAGGTCGGGCATCGCTTTACTCTCTGTTCCCCTATCACCTGCTCCGCAATTTCCCTAGCGCGTTCCCTAAGCCGAGAGTTTCCCTTCGGACATGTCACACCTTCTGATTCAAACCCCGTCCTTTCGGGTTAAGGCTTTCTGACTGCATTATGTAGAGTATTAAAAGCCCCATCTTCTTTCGCTTGACTACAACAATTCTCTTCTCCGCTATCCAGCGCATTCCCTGAATGATCATGTACCACCTTTTCCTTGCCTTTTTCACCGTCCCCGCTCTTTGCGTCCTCGCACAGCAGGACGGGGTGCTCGCCTTCAACCCTGCTTATGACGATCCGGAGGTCTCCCTCAGCGATACACCCTGTTCTGATCTCTTTGCGACCCTAGGCTACAGTAACTTCGGCTCACTCCCGCACTTCCCAAACATCACTGGGAGGTTCAACTTGTCAAACTGGGGCTCCTCCCAATGTGGCGAGTGCTACGCTGTTAGGGATGGCACAAACACGAATACGGTCAACCTTTTGGTCGTGGATGACTCGTCCGAACTTGACTTCGTTACTTCAATGGAGGCGATGGATGCGCTGACGGATGGTCAGGCGGCACAGCTAGGCATCGTGGATGTGTCGTACACCCACGCCCATCCGGCTGCATGCGGAGTGTACACTCACGGGGCTGAGGGATTCTGAACTTGCCTATCATGTGGTCAGCGATTACTCTTTGACATCTCTGGGGATTTCTGCGCTGATGGCGATCACGCATTTTGCAGGTTGTGTTTCAAGTTGATGGTGTTTTCGGGTTCTTGTTGGCCCGTCCCGGATGGTGACTTGTATGGTTGGACTGTCGCTTGGATGGTGTTGAGTATTTTCTGTCGGTTCAGACAAGCTTCAGGGTGACTTTTCATATTTGTTATTGGTGGACGTTGCGTATGGGTTTTTGATCACAGCGTGTTTGTTGCATCTGCTTGATTCTATGATGTGTAGCCTACCATTATACGGAATGCAGTGACCATGATATGTTCGATCCCCACCCTACAGAAGGACATGGCTAGGTACTGATCAGTATGAGTATAGAGCCATGTAATAGAGAGTCTCACCTCAGTGACCAGTAGACAAGTCACTGAGGTGTAACTTGTAAGCGAACTCGACACGAAAAGGGTAACTGCATGATTAAGTAATCGGTAGCTGTACGACCACACCAGGCCAGCGAATAAATCCAACACACCCTTCGATGCGCAGCTGAGCTTTCTTGCCTGAACAACTACATAACACGTCGAGCAATTAAATCCCTCCATTCAACCCACAAGTAGGTGCATGCTGATCTCGCCGTCGCGTCACAACGGATTATGCCCCATACAATTCCATTGATTTGCTATTTCCAAGGAGTCATCAGCCGATGTCCATTGAGATTGTCCGTAATGTTGTATATGGCCGTCCTTCGCATAGCCAAAGGCCAACGCTTCAACCGTGATCACAACACTCTACCAGAAGTACAATGCCAGTACCGATCGGGTCTAGGTTTCGGGAAGCAGCAGCAGTGGAACTTTTCCCCTTGTAGTTCCCGCGGAACGCTTCCAAGTACCAAGTTCATACAGGACACTCACCCACTAACAATCGTTCGAGCAGGTGGACATCATCCCAGGGATGAGATGCTAGAACCGCTCTCGGATCTTGCTTGCGGGCACGATCTCGTTCTGCTACTGGCGTACACAGATGATCGATCAAGAAGGTTACCAACGGTTCTCAAACGTCGAAATGTCGACTGGTTGCGG
Organism: Sutorius aff. eximius; assembly: GCA_038088915.1. Classification (NCBI taxonomy): domain Eukaryota; kingdom Fungi; phylum Basidiomycota; class Agaricomycetes; order Boletales; family Boletaceae; genus Sutorius; species Sutorius aff. eximius. The sequence continues at coordinate 2,227 of JBBPJV010001264.1, forward strand.
TGTATTCCAACGCTTGACACAACCATATGCCCCAGACAAGCACGTCGCGTCGCATAGATATGGTCGCAGCTCAACACCACAGCAAACGTTTCAGGAGCTATCGGTTATCGTGATCTTCGAGTCGGTCAACCGGTACGGTACGACTGAGACGACTGTAGAACTTGAAACTGGCTTTTACCATGTACAGTTGTGAGTATCTTCCGAAATCGGACTATCATATCCATGGTTCTCTCTCTTGGTCGGCATCCGATGAGTCCCTGTAGATTCTGACTTGAACGGAGCCTAAATACCCATCATGCAAGAACGTTTGCCACCGCCTCGCGCCAACGATCCACTTTTCGGCGTTTTATTAGTGATTGAAGGTCTGAAACGCGTCGCACTCTGGCGTGTTGGGCGGTCGCTCCCCATCAATCTAGCCCATCGTGACAACACTTGACTGCGTGTCAAGGCGGCCTATAGCACATGCCCAACCTATTCCTCAGCGTTAGGTGTCATCTGGTGTCACTCTTTTTTTCGTCTCCTCACTGCCCACTTCTCCGTATTTTCCCTACCAGCGTGTTTCCTAATCCGAGAACCTCCTTTAAGGTAGATGCCACATCTCCTTCCGATATACTCCTTTTTGGACCAAGGTTTTCGAAGCACATAGTGCGCGCATAAAAGGGCCCACCTTTTTTCAACATGACTTCAGCACAACTGCTCGCCATCCACGTCTAGTGTCCTGCTGATCATGTCCTGCCTTCTCCTTGCCATCCTTGCCCTCCCTGCTCTTCACGTCCTCGCGGTGAAGCAGTCAGGAAACCTCGATTACAGCGCTTCGTACGACGAAAACTATCCTCTGAGTGCTACGGCTTGTTCCGGCTACTTTTCATCAGACTACACCATCGGCGAGCTCCCAAAGTACCCCAGCGTCGCGGGGAGCAGTTTGGTGTCGGATAGTGTTTCTAATTGCGGTTCGTGCTGGAGCGTCTGGTACAAAGACGAAGACCCCATCAAGGTTTTGCTCGTGGATGCGTCCGGGTCTACATTCACGACCACGGAGACGGCGATGAACAAGTTGACGGGTGGCAAGGCGGATTTTCTGGGCCAGGTGGATGTGACGTACCATTCCGCGAATCGATCGGAATGCGGCTTGTATTAGTAAAAGAACTTGCCTTTAAAAAGGTAAGCGATCACTTTTCGATTCGTTTGCGGGGACTTGGGTGCTGATGACGGTGACCCGGCTTGCAGGTTGTGTTTGATGGGTTTTTTCCATTTTTGTCATTCCATCTCGGACGATGAATTAGGCACCCGAACCGTTGGCTGTGACTTTTTTCCGTCGCGGACGAGCTATCGTTGAGTGGTGTCAAGCACAATCCTGACGTTAACGGTGTGTTTGTTGTACTTCAGGCTATTCATCTGTGATGTCGCGTTGTTCCCTTTGATAGTATGCGTGGAGCCCATTGCTGGGTTCTAACCTCTATACCCGCTTCTATAGATTGATATTATTCGAGTTTGTTAGAGCAATTTACGAAGTTTGACCAGCTTTTTCGATCCACAAAGCAGGCGCCTGTATCGGCGCCCGCAGGGAACGGACCCAGTCAACTTTGTGTACAAGGGGCACCCTGTGGCAGAATTTCCACGCCAACTCTTTGGTTGGCGTGGGTCGGCGTTGCTCGTGGTGACATGACGTTCTCTAGCAAGGCTGAAAGGATGAAGGGTGAGCGTACCAGATCTTGGATCACGCACGAAACCACCGGAAAGACAGTTCGGATCGGGCCTAGCTTCAATGGAGGGCTAGCAGCGGAACCTTCGTCACATACGGGATTCACACTGAGCATTGGTGCCCCCCAGATACCGGCCTTGAATGAGCGCTTGGGCGTCGGACAACCAGTCCACCGAGTGGTTACATCGAACGTGACAACGGTGTCGCGAATCGTCATGAATGGGATCGAAAATGGTTTGGAAATTGGAGCTCGGAGTCGGGGCGCACGAATGCCGGACGTATCTGGCATTTCTGATGGTCGACTAGCAAGCTTTGTGATTCCTGCCCTGAGCTCGTCCACGGCCGGATTAGGCAGACTAAGAACTACATACAACAAACAAAACTAAACTGACTGCCTCTGTCTGACATTCGATAACGACGCCACCACAGACCTCTCAAACACATGCTCTGTCCAATCTACCAACCAAAATACTCGTTGGAAGCGACGGCTCGCAGACATGGCATTCTGATTCCCTTTGTGGCTTGTCGGGTGGCACATGACACTACACCGCCGTGTCGAGTAACGCTGTCAGAACTCCGTCGTGGCTATGACGTCCTATCCCTTGGCTATGCTGACGGCCAATCAAGGAGGCAGTAGTCCTCTAACGCTGAAATGCCACCCCTCTCCAGCGTTTGACAGACTTTCACCCTGACAAGCTCAGCACAAAGCAGAGGCATAGCCGCAACTCGACACCACACCAAGGGTTCCAACGTCTTCTACTCGCTTGGTCGAAGTTTGAGCCCCAAAGAGTCCAGATCCTAACACACGGTGACTTGTCACCTTTCGTCAATGCAACAATGTTGGTCTTTCCAACATTTTTTTGTATGGCTGAAAATATTGCAATGACAGACAGTCGGCACTCGCCATCCCAGTCCGTCGTGACGTCTCTAACTGCATTTGAACACTCCGCCAATCGTTAGCTCATCCTAAGCGTCCTGTGTCACACCTCTTTTCACCCCCGTAACCTACTCCACAATGTCAGTAGCGCGAGAAGTATGTCACTTCCACTTCCCTTCGGATACTTGCCATATCACATCAAGTCTTCCAAACTGCATTCTGTAGAGCATACATGACCCCATCCTTTTTCGCTTGACTCCAATATGTCTCCTCTCCGTCAGTGTCTCATTAATCATGTGCCGCCTTCTCCTTGCCTTCTTCAACGTCCCCGCTCTGCGCGGAGTACTCGCCTTCAGCTTCTTTTATGATAATTCCTCCATCTCACTCAATGATACAGCTTGTTCTAACCGCTTCGGGGCCTTAGATCATGCCACCTTCGGCTCGCTCCAGCGCTTTCCAAACATCACTGGGAGCGTCGCTGTGTCGGGATGGAACCCCTCGCAATGTGCCTCGTGCTATGTTGTCATGTGCGGTACGAACATGATCAACCTCCCGGTCATGAATACAGTCGGCATCGACTTCACTACCTCAGAGGAGGTGGCAGATACGTTGATGGATGGCCAGTCGGTACAGTTGGGCAGCATGAATGTGTCGCACGCCCACGCCCATCCTGCCGCATGTGGATTTTATAACGGTGCAGGGGAAATATGAGTGCCTATCAAGTGATCAGCGATTACTCTTTGTCACCTTCTGGGGCTTCCGTGCTAATGATGACGTATTTCGCAGGTTGTGAGATTCTCGTCATCTTATCACGGATGATGAGTTGTATGGATTGCGTATCACCAGGACATTTCACATTCGCTCATTAATGGATTACGGGACGATGACGACCTTTACATCCATGTCCCTGCAGTGGCAGTGATTATAATAAACTCTGTAGCCGACGCACTCTTTTGTCGCCCGTCAGCGCTGCCATTTGCTGTGAGTGTTTTCCACTTTTTTTTCGTCTCTTCAAATCAGACCTAAAACCTCAAGATCATCAGGTTCGTCCAGTATGAATCGTGATGGACAGATTGACGCATGCTGATAAGTTATCGTCATTACCAGTGGACCTTGGGCGGTCAAGCACAGCGTAAGGACTCATTTTTGTCAGAAGACGTGTTGAATCATACCAGGCGGCGGATACTGGTATTGTAAACAAATCTGAATCGGATCCCCAACCATACCCGTACCATACCCGAGGCTCCTTGTGGATTCTACGTTCGTCCCGTGAGCATGGACAGCTCCGGCGGTGGTACATTCCCGACGAACTGGCTGCGAGGGTGAGCTGTGGACTGAGCAGGTGAGGGGGGCCGTGAGCCCGAGGTGATGAGAAGCAAAAACCTGTAATCCCGCATGTGCTCGTATCGACTAACCTCCGGTAGGAAGTTAATATACCGTCGCTGACTGGCTCAGAGCGGCTTCACCGCAATGAGCATCGCGTCTCGGGCTCTTGTACCACTTGTACGAGAGGACACGTGGAGTTCCATGCAACGTCAACAAGCGGAACATAAACCTGCCGGGTGGACTAGGTGTTCCGGTTTGTGCATGGCTTCGTGCTCGCTGAAGGCATGGAAACGACATCACTTACACTGCACGCGGCAGTAGGTTTGTTTATGGAAACGTGTGTGTTACATCTATGCCTGTACAAAGCACTGGTGACGGCCCCGGCAAGGGATAAGCATAACCTGACAATAATATCAGAGCCCTCCTACATAAGGAGGGTGACGTCGTGTGCCTGGATCGCACAGATAAGATTCAACAGTTATTGAACCCGCGACACTACTTGACACTGATTTGCGTCCGAACGAGCACCACAGCACCCCGTCAAAAAAGCTCTGACGCCAGTGTCACCGTTCTCGTCCGCGATACTACATGGCGTTCTGCACGGTACAAGTCGTGAGCGTTTGCTAAAGCTGGAATGGCCATTTGAGGCGCTGCATAGATTCCCTTGCACGATCGGTTACTAGCTATGGCACTGCAAGAAATGGGTCACCGTCACACCTTGAAGTAATCCTCGCAACACGACCTGACAGACAGATGGTGCTTGCTCCTGCCATCCCATCGTGACATGGTGACAGTAGCCAGCTGTTGGTGGCCATTCTGGGCCAGTGTCACCCCTCTTTTCGCGCTTTCGCTACCTGTTCCGCCGTAATCTCCCTGGCGCGTTTCTTGAACCGGGAGCTTCCGTTGGACGAACACTGCAACTCCGTCTCCTTCCGGCGACATGCAGTTTTTGAATCAAGATGCTTGGACTATTCGGCGTGTGTATAAAAGGGACCTTTCTTATTCTGCCTGCCTACAGCACGATTCTCGGTCATCCGCATTTAGTGCCCTCGTTCGCCATGTACCTCCCTCTCCTTGCTATCGCCACCGCCCCCGCGCTTTGTGTTCTCGCCCTTCAATACGCAGTCATCCACCATAACAGCGACTATGACAACAGAGACTATTCCCTCGCTAATACAGCCTGTGCCGACTTCTTTGGGTCGGACCACAACACCTTGGGTTCGGCCGGTGGCAGATATCCAAATGTCGTTACGGTCGAGTCTAATGACGTCGAGTCCTGGGGCTGTGGCTCGTGCATTAATGTCACGAACGTCGACTCAAGGACTGGCGGTGAGGTGCTTCTCCTGGTGGTGGGTTCCTTACAGAGGCGATCGGACTTTTCTGTGCCCATATTCGATATCCCTCTTGGGGCGATGAACGAATTGACGGGGGATATGACGAAGTGGGACTTCTCGTATGGGACCTATGAAATTGCGAATCAGCAGCAGTGTTACTATGAAGGATAGGAGCCTGCCCATAACGTGGTCGGTGAGTACTCTGAGATACCGTCGGGGATTTGGGAGCTGACAGCGACGACGTGTTCGCATCTCGCAGGCCATGCTTGATGGCATTTCAAGATCTTTGTTATCTCATCTCGGACGATGAGTTGGATACCCAAACACTTGGCTGGAAGGATTTGATTATTCTATCGCATCGAGAGGAGCCTCCATATTTATCACTGAGAGTTGTTACTACGTACGTACGGATTTTGACGGCGTGTTTGTTGTGTGAGAATCAGTTTGTGATATTTATGCCCTTGAATTCATTAATAGGTTTCGTCCCCTCCGTGAATTGGAGCATCGCTGAATTTTCTCGAGGCTTCCCTGAGCAATTTAGAGCCAGTGCGACGACCCAGGAAGGGCTCCTACGTCGCCTAAAAGGCTGTCCTACACCGGCGGTATAAACTAAGTAGCTAGCTCACCTCAGTCGTGCGCGTGCAATGGACTAAGGTGCCCGACAATACTACGAGGATCTTATATACGAAATAAACTGTATAGTGCTGAACAAGGGGGAAAGATGATCAGGCAGAGTGGAATGCTACATGAGGAGAACAATAAGATCATATGAAAAGACAAAAGGAAGATGTATGCGAGGAATGGTGGCAAGTCAGGAGCATCCTACATCGGCTAGAGGTGGGTGATTCGAAGCCCCGACGAACTCAGACTGTATCCCTGCCAACTGATCCGGAAGGTGAGCTCGACATGACTCGTAATACGTTGAGACTACAAAGGGAGATGAAAGCAGCAAAGCCATACAGAAAATAGCGGAAGTAGTGGGGGGACGGGAGAGGGGCAGAACAGACGACAGAGGGCTTCATGTTGGGGGCAAGGAAAGCATTCGAGTGCCGCAACTCCGGCATAGCAACGATGAGCATAATCCACAGTCGAATCTCGCTTGTGGGGATAAATAAACGGCTACTTTACTTCCGCCACGGTACAGTTCCAAAAGCAGGAGATGGCCATGCGGGCTGTCGCGGTGACAGTCCATTAATAGTTAAACTTCTGTATGTCGACACTCCAACATATCCAGCACTGCATCCCTCAGAGTCCGGTGTCACCCTCCTTTCACTGCATCCCTCCGTGATCTTCCGCAATCCCCCTTGGCGCTCTTCCTAAGGAGAAAACTCCCGTAAATGGCTGTATCTGAGTTACCTCTTTCCGACATGCGCCTTTTTGGACAGGATGTTTGGGCCGTATGGTGTGCGTATAAAAGGCCCCATCTGCTTCTGCTTGGCTGCAGCACCAATCTCTTGCATCCGTATCGAGTGCCCTCGTTGATCATGTACCGTGCTCTCCTTTCTGCCCTCGCCATTCCCACTCTTCGCGTTCTCGCGCAGGATGGCCAGCCACGGCTTTACGGAAACGACATCTATGACAATCCTCTCTTTTCCCTCTCCTCGACAAATTGCTGGGAATTCTACCGTGTCAGGAGCCGCACCACCCTGGGGTCACTCCCACTCCCCAAATACGTCGTCAGTCTCTTTGGTGAGGAGTGGGATCCATCCACGGAATGTGGCAAGTGTCTGGCTGTCTCGCATGGTGGTGATCGCTTCGCCCTATTGGTCATAGACGTATCCCCGCACAACAAACATTCCTTTCCTACTCTTGAGACCTCATCTACGGCGTTCGCTGCGTTGGCGAACACGACGGATGGGGTCAGTCAGACCGCCCTGGAGCGTATCATCGAGTTGCCGAGTCGATATTCGTGTGAGTTGTCAGACAATTGGTAGAACAAGCTTGCCCCCAAGAAGGTCAGTGGTCATTCCTGACATTTCATGAGACTTGCGCGTGCTGATGGAAACGACATCTTTCGCAGGTTGTGCTGGATGGTGTTCCTACATTTAATCCTATTCGCTGGTTGGAAGGTGTCGATTGCTTTCCGTCACTCGCGTCGCAAGTTTTGCACATCTATTATTGAACGATGCCATTGACGGGGTTTTGACGGCGAGGATATCCTGACCGTTAGTCAAAAGGGGTCGATTGCTTTCTACCGCATCGCAGGTCTTTCCTGTTTACTATCGAGCAATGTCACGCACAGGTTTTGATGGCGTGTCTGTCGTATCCGAGACTCAGCATGTGATGTCGTACTGCTTGATCGGTTTCATCCCCCTCCCCGCGCGCGCGTCCCTGAAACTTCCAGAACGTTTGGTGTTGAGCAGTTCAATCCATGTCATCCGCCCGCGGAAAAGGTGTCCAACATCGCCGTTCGCAAGCTCGAGATTTTGTTCCGCTGATTTTCTAGCGCAAAGACATTCTGTTCAGTGCCGATCGAGCCGTCCACAAACGTTGCGCACATGGTACCTAGGGAATACCGTTACCATGACTCGCCACTACTGTCACTGGAAGACTCGGACCACCGCACAGATGCTCGATCAAGAAAATGGGGTTCAGCAACGTCGACTCGTCGCAATGCATCACCCTGATAGGCTGATTTAAACCTGGACAAGCGCCGTACGTTGCGGGGACACGGCCAAATTCGCCGTTGCGACGTCGATCGAATATTTCCAATAGTTCACTCGGGTTGGGTCAATATCGAGCTCATGTAAATCC
>JBBPJV010001265.1:0-10216 GCA_038088915.1 Sutorius aff. eximius
ACCCAGTTGACGTCGGGATTGTGGCGTGCGAGCCAGTCATAGCCGATAATCAGATCTTGGTTACCCAGATATGATACGAAGGCGTCGATTGCTTCCATATGGGGGTTTCCATTTTCATCTTTGACTACGATGGTCAGAGCCACCTTTTCACGGATACGGCTGATGGCTTGGTTGGAATCATCGGTGTTGAGGACACGAAATTCTCGGCCAAGCGAGATTCGTTCGAGATTGTGTTCATCGACATATGTCGAGTCAATGAACATATGCGTTGCCCCTGAATCGAGTAAGGCCAGGGTATTGCCTATTTCCGTCCAATGCCGTTTTCCTTCATGGGTGGCGAACCCATATATCTTGGTGTCGAGTGAGAACTCGACGGGTCCTTGTGACCGTGCGAAGCTGGTCGGTTCAAGGGTTTCATAAATATCGTAAATGTGAAATATGTCCGTGTCATTGTTAAGTATTTTACGTAATTTTTTCTTTTCTTTTGTGGGAGAATTAAGTACTGCTTTATTACTGGCAGCCGCGCCCTTTCGGGACGCTCCCTCAGTTACAAGACTACATGAATTAAATACTACAGGCAGTGTATCACTACTAATGTTCGATTCGCACAAATCATTGTTCTTAGAATCGTGAATGGGTAAAACAGAAAAAGGATTATGAAATGAAGCTTTGTCTAATCCAGTAGCACCTCGAATACTACTAGATTTATTTAGTTTAAAGAGACCTTCTTTTCGGCCTCTGCCTTGGTTTCTTGTGCGAGCCGTGCTCGCCAGTACGCTTCTACTTCAGCACTATCCCACAAAGCGTGATGGGAGTGCGTGTGGCCTTGACCAGGCCGTGCGGTTTGAGAGGAGACCACAAGAGCTTGGGATTGTGGTGGCGTGGGGAGAGGTCGATGGGAGTATTGTGGCCGCAAGGGTCCCGGGTTGTCAAATTGGGAATATTGCGGATCTTGGAATTGACGGATCCGTGCCGGACGGGGGTTTCGGGGTTTCTGTGGTTCAGGGCAGTCTCGTGATTGGTGCCCGAACTTATTGCAGTTGAAACAATTCCCATTGAAGGGTCGCTTCGCCTGCTGGGCTTGTTGAGCCCCTATTTCCATTGGTGCGCCTTGACCGGGTTGGGTTCCGGTTTGAGTAAATCGGGGCGCATACCCCTGTCTTTGATATGGTGGGAATCGTATTCCCCGTTCGTACCGAATTCTTTCGAATCGTTCTCCCATTTTGGTGTAGGCGTTTATTGTTTTTTCGAAGGTTAGGTCCCCTTCGGCTTGTAGTACTGCAGCATATATTTTATAGTCTATCGACTTTCTCAAAAGGCGTACGGCGGTTTTGTCATCTATCTCGATGTCCTCTTTTAGGAATTGGAAATCATTTAAGAATTCCACAGTTCTGTGGTTTCCTTGTTTCATCGTTTCAAGCTTTGCATATTCCATTTCTTTGTAATCCGCAATCTTGAAGTATTTTTCCATGTCCTTTTTGAGTTCATCCCATGATGGCCATTTGTCCTTTTCTAGACACTTTCTTATTCGGAGATGTGCGAATGCTGCTGCATCCCTGTCCATCCGCATCCATATGGCTGCGGCCTTTTCTTTGTCCAGATTAAGGGGGTGCCATTTTTGGGTGAACACCCATAGCTCGATGAACAGCCACCATTTTCTGAATGTGGCCCGCTTTCCATCCCATTTCCCAGGGTCGGCAAATTTTTTGTCAAGATTTTTTGCTGCGTCTTCTGTTTTGATTGCGGTCGAGATTTTGTCAATCTCGTCCTTAACCTCTTGCCACGACATGGCTTAGTATTCGTATATGGTATGGGGGCGGCGATAAGGTGAACGGAGCTTGGTGGATGGACCGCGTGTTTCGGTTGGCGAGAACTTTCCAGTCACGGGGGTTAATTTTCTTTTCCCACTGGATGTCTGCTAGCCAATCGTGAAACGAGAACTACTAAAGGTCGAGTGGGAACGGCGACGAGGTGAAACTCAAGAACTAGATATGACGTCTAGCAACGTTTACAGAGAAAAAAGGGAATACACGTGGAATGGTTACCACGGGCGAAGGTAAAAGGAGAAGTGGGTACTAGGTATCCCGCTCAGGCCTGAGGTAATTCCCAGGTAATGCCCAAGTGAGCTAGACTGGGGACAGTCGTAGCTTCACCCAGGTATATATACAAGTGCCAAGAGTATTACTAATACATGACTAATATATCGTGGGACGTGGTACGATAGATAAGAAAAGGTACAACCAATAGCGGAATAGACTCTTATCTGTGATGTCATGGGTCTAGACCAGTCACATGATCTGACATCATAGAAGTCTAGGTCTGGTCACGTGATCGTGGGAATAGAAAGATAGGGGGAAGTCACGTGACCTGTTGTGACAAAATATAAAGAAGAAAAAGTGTAAACTACGGGTGTACGAGTAGTGTAGTTAGGTTAACGGAAACGAGTTCGTAACAAATCGTGTGCAAAGCGGACTGCTGGGTCACCGTTTGGGTATAGTGCGGCGACAGGTGCAAGGAAGTTTTCAAGCTCTTGTGTTTTGAAGGGGTCGGTTCTTCAGGGGGGCATATACTGTAAAAGGAAAACTAGATCTCCGTGGGCAGCTGTGTGAAGACCATTGACGCGCTGGAGCAGGTAACTCCTGAGATGTTGATAGTTTTACGTCTGAGTTCAGACGTGGGAGGAACCGGGGTGTTGACGGTTTTTTACCACCGTCACTCCAATCAACGACAACGCTTGCAGCGATGTGGAAGAGGGGCCGCTATGCACTATGCGGAGAGCAATGTTATCCTTATTTGTACGGCGGACGACCGTATGTGCAACTGTTATCCGGGTGTTTGCCCGACGCCCTTCTAGCGGTGCGTGTACTTCTCCTGACCCTGGAGTCCGGGGCAAGTTTGACCTCGTGAGAAGTCTAGCTCAAGTGAAACGAGATCTATCTAGGACCGAGTGTGACAACAACGAGGTGGAACGAAGGACCAACTATGATGTTTGGCAACATTTATACGAGGAAAGGAATACACGTGGGTTGGTTACCACGGGTGAAGAGAATAAGGAGAAGTAGTACTAGATATCCCGCTCAGGCCTGAGGTAGATCCCAGGTAATGCCCAAGTGAGCTAGACTGGGGAACAGTCGCAGCTACACCCAGGTATATATACATATGCCAAGAGCATGACTAATGTACATGATTAATAAATAGTAGGAGTGGTACGATAGATAAGAAAAGGTACACCAATAGCAGAATAGGCTCTTATCTATGATGTCATGGTCTAGACCAGTCACATGATCTGACGTCATAGGAGTCTAGGTCTGGTCACATGATCGTGAGAAGAGAAAGATAGGGGGAAGTCACATGACCTGTTGTGACAAAATAAAAAGAGGAAAAAGAGTAGACTACGAGTGTACAAGTAGTGTAGTTAGTTTAAGGAAAACGAGTTCGTAACACTATATGCCCTCACTAGTGTGTGACCTCATATAGGACTGTCCCCTCACTATATCACACAACATTGCTGGGTGTCATAGCCAGTCCTCTTTATTATCACATCAGGTAGTGATTGCTGTCAGGCCAGGACCCCAGGTTGGGGTTAGGGGTTGAGCCCCTGGACTTAATTTTGACTTTGTCTCACCAACACCTGTTAGAGGTCTGGCATATAAAACTCAGATAATGCCCAAGTGTATTAGTAAAACAAGTCTTATATATAAACCACTAATGACAAGGTGGAATGTGAGCACTGGTTATGACATCCAGCAATGTTTTACGACAAAGAGAGTAAAGGAGAAAACATGTGGCCTGGCAAGGGTGCACTGTAATGAAACAAATCTGTTTTTCTTGGGTGTGCAGGCAACAATGATAGGGAATGAGTTACTGGTGGGAGATACTCACCAGTTACAGTTGAAGTACTGGAGAAAGACTTGGAGCTTCACTCTGAAAGATGTGAAGGAAAGCTTAGAGATCAATGGGTCATAAGGACACAAATCTTTATACATCTCTTTGATACTTTGGAATGGAGATATAAAGCAGTGATTCTATATTGGAATGAATAGCAATTGATCAATAAGAATGAAGACATGAAGTAGAAACACTATTGGTCCAGCAGTGAATGATATCATACCCTAAACAACAATTGAAATGAGAAGGGGAAGACATCATGAATAGCTCAAGATGGATCAATGCCAGTCCTAGACTGTTCTAGTCATAGAATGGACTAGATCTGTCATATGATGAGCCTAGACATGATAAAGCAAAATATAATCACTATATCATAACAGAAATAACTATAGTGTTAATAAATGAATAAAACACTATAATTTCAACACTCCCCATCGCTTTTCATGTCAATGAGAAGAGAGATAAAGCAAGATGCACCCTGTTATCCTCAAATCACTGCCAGGTCAGATTCTTTGTAAAGATATCTGCTACCTGATCATTGGTAGGAATATAGTAAAGGAGGATCTTTCCTTCATGAACCAAATCTCGTATGAAATGATATGGTATAGCAATGTGCTTGGTTCTTCCTTCCTGAGCAGGATTAGAGGCAAGAAAGATCGCACCTTGATTATCCACATTTAATTGAAAAGGGGAAAGCTTATAGCTTAGTTCTGAGAGCAATGATTGGATCTGAGACAACTGCTTAGCTGTCTTTGTCATCCCCATGTATTCTGCTTCAGTGGATGAAAGGGCTATCTTCTTCTGTCATCTTGAAAGCCAAGAAACAATATCATCAGCAAGGAAAATTGAATAACCTGTTGTAGACCTTTGAGTCTCAACATCTCCTGCCCAATCAGTGTCACAATATGCAAGAAAACCTGCATTTGAGTCTCCTTTATATTGAATACAAAGGGTCTTGCTTGAAAGCAAGTATTGGACAATATAAAATGCCTGATCCAAATGATCCTTTGAAGGATTGGATGAGAATTGTGACATCTTGATCATAGAATAGGCAAGGTCAGGTTGAGTTCCAAGCATGATATAAAGTAAAGATCCTATGACTGATTGATAATGACTCTGAAGTTGAGGATTTGCTTCTTTAACAGAAGGAACAGGGTTATAGCCACTAGGAAATGGAGTGTGAGCAGGTTTTGCATTCTGCAAATTAAACCTGGTAATAACTTTCTCAGTATATGCACACTGGTCAAGGATTAATAAACACTTAGAGTGATCTCTTGTGATTCACATTCCTAAATATTCCTTGGCTTCACCTAAATCTCTTGATTCCCATCTCTTCATGAATTGTGCTTTCTTCTGAAGAATGTATGATCTACTACTGCCAATAAAAAGTGCATTGTCAACATAAATGACCAATATGACTATTTCATCACCTCTATATAGACATCTGGGTCTGAATAAGAACAATTAAACCCAAATTCCACAAGTGTCTCATGCAAGGCCTTATGCCATTGAATGGCTGCCTGTTTAAGACAATAGATGGCCTTTTTAAGTCAACAAACCTTTGTCTCCTGGCCTTTAACAACAAAACCTTCAGGTTGAACCATATAGGAAGGCAGTCTTGACATCTAGTGCCTTGATTTCCCAATCTTTGAGAGCAGCTAGGGAAAGCAATAGTTGCACAGTTTCAAATCTGGCAACTGGTGAGAAGGTTTCTTCGAAATCTATACCATAAATCTGGGTAAAGCCTTTCACTACAAAGTAAGCTTTATATCTTTCATCAGATTTCTTGACAAAGACCCATTTTCCCATGATAGGCTTTTGATTCAGAGGTAGATCCATCAGTTCCCATAACTTCCTGTCCACTAAGGACTTAATCTCCTCAGTGCAAGCTTGTTTCCATAGCTTCTGCTCGGCCTCAGGCATCTTTAGGATATCCTGATAATGATTTGGAACAGGATAAGCTGGAGAAGCTGCAGAAATCAATTGATTCACAAAGTGAGCACTAAAAGGTTTGCCAAGATCTCCTGAGTCAATTGAATCTGATGCAGGTGATGGATCATGTCCATGTATATTTCTCTGCATCAGGGGATCAAGTGGATTTCTCCCCTGTCTAATATCCCTTTCAATCTTGACAGGATGTCAGTTGCCATAGGCATTATCTGTTCTAATAGGGATTGATCTGATCCTTTTGGATCATCTCACAGGAGGGGGTACATCACCAAATTGTTCTTGTTGAAGAACTCCCCATTGTCTATGATGAAGAGGTGGAGGGGAAAGTCTATTTCCCTCTCTTCTTGGTGGTGTAACAGGAGGAGGAGGACTGTTAGGAGGAGAGAAATCAGGTGAAGGCACCTGTTGCTGTCCTTCAGGAACTGAATTGGATAAAGGATCACCTTTAAAAGTAAAACCAGGTCCATATTGATCAGAAGCATCCTCTTGATCAGTAAATGGTGTAGTGGATCTCGAATCATCTTCATCAGATGGTACTTCAAGATAGGCAGGTTTATCTTTTAAGTCTTTAGTGCAATAAGGGAAGGATAATTCATCGAAAGTAGCAGTTGCAGAGGTTACCACTGTTCTTTTGGATGTATTTCAGAACTGGTAGCCTTTGGTTCCAGACTCATATCCAATGAATACCATCTCTTTTGCAAGAGGAGAAAGCTTATTCTGTCAGTCAGCTTTTGATATAAAGACATGAGCTCGACATCCAAAGACTTTCAATCCAGATAAGCCTGGTACTTCTCCATTTCAAAGAGAAATGGGTGTCTTCCAGTTAAGATATTGCATAGGCTGCCTATTATAAACATAAAGAGCTGTATTCATTGCATCCTGCCAAAATGAATTAGGCATACAAGCATTTAAGCGAATTGCATTGGACTTCTCAAGGATAGTCCTATTAAATCGCTCTGCTCATCCATTTTGTTGTGGGGTTCTGGATACAGATTTCTGATGCACAATACCTCTAGATGCAAGGAATGATTGCATAGAATGTGCCATATATTCCCCACCACGATCGGAGCATATGGAGGCAACAACACAACCAGTCTGTGTCTCAGCCCAAGCCAAAAGAAGCTTAAAAGAGCTGGTAGTATCACTCTTGCGCTTCAAAAAGGCAAGAGAGGCATAGCCCGAATGATCATCAATAAAGGTCATGACCCACTTATTTTGATTGCGAGAATGGACCGGCATTTCGCACAAATCAGTATGAATCAATTCCAAAAGTCTGGAAGCACGAGTAGAAGACTCAGCAAAAGGTTTCTGATGACCTTTAGCGATCTCACAACCATGACAAGGTGTGGTTGCAGAAGGAATAGATAATGAGGGCACACCTTTACATTTAGTATGAAGATGCCTCATGGCATTCTTAGAACAGTGTCCCAAGCGATGATGCCAAAGATCATAAGAATTATTATCCTGTAAAGAGTTAATCCTTCCACTGGGATGAATCATGAGAGACTTGAACCAATGAAGAAGGTTGCTAGATGATAAGGCAGTAGCCTGTATCACTAGCTTCCCTTTATCATCCCAAATGCGAGTCTCTTTTGAGTTAGTCTCAGACCTCCAACCAACATGGGTAAGTCTGGTGATGGAGAGCAAGCGATGAGCTGCTAATGGTGAATACCACACTCCATATAAAACAAAGGGTTTAAGATTAGTCTGGCACAGAACAACATGTCCTGGTCCATACATCTTCATCTCAGTACCATTAGCAGCACAAGCAATGCATTCATCTTTATGAAGATGTGAAAAGTCCTCAAGAAAAGGAGATATATGATCAGTAGTACCACTGTCAATCATCCAATGATCTTGATAGAACTTAGCTCTGTCAGCTGAAACAGTCTCCACAATAGATTGTGGGTATACTGGTGCAATGAGGGACACATCAATATTGAGCATATTCACTCAAGAAGCATACCAGTCAAGGTCATAGTCACATTCATCATCTACATAGCCAGGAAAGTAATCATCTTCGACATCTGGGTCTCTATCTCTCCAATCCAAACCATGTTTCCATTCTCTGGTGGAAGTCCTCCGGGTGTCTCCAAAATAAGCATCTTGGGTCAGTTGGATCAAAGGTATATCTCCATCCATTTTAATGGAGGGTCCAGCTCTTCCAGGGGTGACTGTTGCATCTGAAATCATTGTCATGCCATCATCTACATCCATAACATCTGCTTCCCATGCTTCAGCAGGTTCCTCTTCAAGATCCTCGATCTGGGTTTCACCCAAGTCAGTTAGAACAAGATTATTAGCAAAGCTATCAGAATCAAGTTCATTTATTGTCGCTTTCTTCTTCCCCTTAAGTTTCTGACGACGCTCATAAGCTGTTGCCTTTGCTTTCTTCGCTTGTGAGCCACCCTGAGTGCCCTGAGGGTGTTTCTTCCCTGGTTTTCCATGGAGTTCCCAACAGCGATCAGTAGAATGACCAGTTTTGTGGCAATGACCACAGGTAATGTTGGAATTGGGGGCACACTTCACAGTGGAAGTGTGATTGGTCTCCAGTTCAGTGAGCTGGGTAGCAAGAGAGGATGAGGAAGATTGATGGGGACGATCCCCACCATGATGACTGGCAGAATGGAGGTGTTGTTCAGCCATGATCTTGGGAGTAACTCCATCAAGAGTAAATGAGGGAGCAGAGAGGACTGAAACAAGACCTGAGATGCAAGAAGACCAAGAGAGAGGCAATGCATTGAGAAGAAGCATCACTTGAAGGTTGTCAGGGAGAGTAAGTCCTGTAGCAGTCGCCTTATAGATCAGATTTGTCATATGTGAAATCTGTTCAGAAAGGTCTCGACTCTCATGGAATCGGTATCAGGTAATCAACTGGAAAGCAGCAGACTACCCTGTAACTCCCTGTGGCACATACAAGGTTGCTAATTTGTCCCAAAAATCTTTAGCAAGTGATGGATGAGTTTCACCACCTGTTATAGTGGTGTAAACTGTCTTCTGATGGCTCTGCATATGGGTCTGAACATAGCAGCCCAAAATACCTTGTGCCTGTTTATCTTGAGCAATCCATTTGATTCACTCATCAGCACTGGTCAATGCAGAATAAAGTGAATCTCCTGCAATGATATCCCACCAGGTAGCAACTATGAGGATATTTCACATAGAGTTCTTCTATTCCTCATAGTTACCTGACCCTGTGAGTTTCTTGATGCCGGAAGTCATGGCTGAATCAATTTTGAATGACATGATTGTTTCAGAGAAGGTTTAATGTGGCTGCAGTAATAAAAGATGAAACAAAGTCAGATGATGTGTCAGATAGATGGAGATGAGAAGATGAAGCCATAGCTGGATTCTGTAGAGCCCTATTGCCGCTGGAAGTCCCCTGGAAGAGTTGTCACTCTATCTCCTCCTCTTCTGCTATCTCCTCCGATTTTTTAGAGTTCTTGGTCCCTGTTCCCAAAGATAGGTCCTTAGGAGTGCCATAATCTAATGTATAGGACATCCAATACTTTCCTAAATTCTCTTGAACTCGATACCATTTAGGTAACGGTGTAGAAGCAAAAGATTCAAGAGAAAACATGTAAGTATTGCATTCAGGAAAGTAATGAGGATTAGAAATATAGTCCTTGATAAGTGAATTGTCCTGTTTCTTCCATACCTCAATATGTTTAAAGCAATGAGAAATGTATGGAGTAAAAGTAGAAGAATTGTGGAATAGATGTTACGAACTCGTCTCTCTTAACCTAATCACCTACATTAACACACTTGTAGTCTACACTTTTCTTTCTTTATATTTTGTCACAACAGGTCACGTGACTTCCCCTTGTCCTTCTCTTCCCACAATCACGTGACAAGACCTAGACTCCTATGACGTCAGATCATGTGACTGGTCTAGACCCATGACATCATAGATAAGAGTCTATTCTGCTATTGGTGTACCTTCCCTTATCTATCGTACCATTCCTACTATTTATTAGTCATGTATATTAGTCATAGTCTTGGGCATTACCTGGGATTGTACCTCAGGCCTAAGTTGGGACATCTAGTATTATCCCCCTCATCCTTGCCCGTGGTAACCATTCCACATGTTTCTCTATTTTTCCTCTTCATTGTAAAACGTTACCGAACGTCATAGTCGGGCTTGTCGTCGTTCCACCTCGTCGTACTTAGGTTTAGTTGTACGATCTCGTTTCAATAGATCTATGGCAAAAAAAGAAGAGAGATCATACCAGTATCTAGGGATAAGGTCTGATCCGATTCCTGATACATATCAACCTCCTAAGGACACTGGGGCAGGCCAAACCTTCATCAGACTCTCCTTGAGTGTCTCCTGTAGTGCTAGGACCAGCGCTTCATATTGTGGCCAGTCTTTGCACTT
>JBBPJV010001266.1:0-10212 GCA_038088915.1 Sutorius aff. eximius
ATAAGGAGTTGCTCACGATTATCCGCGCGCTAAAAGAATGGCGCCACCATCTCGTCGATCGAGATCATTTCGAGATCTGGACCGATCATCGAAACCTCGAGTTCTGGAAGAAACCCCAGGACTTATCCCCTCGTCAAGCGCGCTGGCACGCATTCCTGATGGAGTACAATTACACAATATTGTACAAACCAGGCTCCACCAATGGTCGCGCAGATGCATTGTCCCGCCGTCCCGACCATGGCGAAGCAGCGGAAGATATAAACAAAAACATTACAATGCTTCCCCCTGCTGTCTTCGCCTCAAAGCAGGCTATTCTCGCTCCCGAGATCTTTGATGAAATCGTCGAACACTCATTTGAACTCGACGAAGACCATTATGGATACAATCTCGATTCCTCCCTCGGTTGCTATAAAAACAGTCGCAACCAAGTATTCGTCCCTATGGATCTGAGATCCAAAATCATTAAGTTATGCCACGAATCTCCAATCGCAGGTCATCCTGGAAGATCTTGTACACTCGCTTCAATCCAACGACATTACAACTGGCAAAACATCGCCAAGGATGTCAATACCTTCATTGATCACTGCCACGGCTGCGCCACCTCAAAGTCTTCGAATAAACAGCCTGCCGGCAAGCTTATCCCTCTCCCTGCCCCCGAACACCCCTGGCAGGATATCTCGGTGGACTTCATTACGGACTTACCAGAGTCAAATGGACATAACGCTATTATGATAGTTGTAGATCGATTTTCCAAAGAAGTCGTATTTATCCCGTGTACAAAGACATTCTCGTCGTTAGATACGGCTCGATTATTTAGAGATAATGTGTGGTGTACACACGGACTCCCCAATACTGTAGTTTCTGATAGAGGCCCCCAATTCGTTTCAGAGTTCACTCGCGAGCTTTGCAAACTACTCGGGATCAAGCAGAAACTTTCAACGGCTTTCCACCTGCAAACAGACAGACAAATGGAACGAGTCAATCGTGACCTGGAGCAATACCTTCGTCTCTATGTCGCGAAAAAACAATCCGAGTGGGCTGAATGGCTCAAGCTGGCCCAGTTCCAGCATAACAACACGCTAACAGCGGCAACCGGCACCATTCCTTTTGCCGTTACCCACAATTACGCCCCTCGGATGGGTTTTGAAAACCCAGCGACTTCACATACCTTTGGTCGCGACTTGGCACGTTCCCACGAAGAAATTCATGAAGCTCTGGAAGCCACACGAACAAGGATGGAATCCTCAGCCGAATCATCTCGTTCAGCAAATCCCGATTACCAAGTTGGCCAGCAAGTCTGGCTTTCCTCATCTAACCTTACGCTTCCCTATGCCTCCCGGAAGCTCTCCCCCAAATGGCTCGGTCCTTATCCCATTACTCATGTCCTTCCCAATGCAGTTGAACTGCGCCTACCAGCTTCCATGAAGATCCATAATATCGTTAACACATCTCGTGTTAAACTCTATAGAGAACTGCTTGACGGACAATCTGTGATTCGTCTGGACCCCATTGTGGTTACCGAGGACCGTCTCGTAGAGTACGAGGTTGACTCAATTGTGGACTCACGTCTCAAGCGTGGAAAGCTGGAATATCTCGTTCATTGGAAGGGCTGGGATGTCACCGATCACACATGGGAACCCGAGGACAACTTGGCAAATGTGCAGGACGCTATTTGGGATTTTAAAGCTTCACATTCCTCCGCCCCTCGACGTGTTCGTGATGTCACTTTCACCGAATTCTCTTCACTGTTCAAGCCGTATGAAAATTTCACTGCCACTCCTGACTGTTTCTCTCGCCTGGAAGTCGAGACGTAAGAAGGGGGTAGTGTTACGAACTCGTTTTCCTTAACCTAACTATGCTACTCGAACACTCGTAGTTTACATTTTTCTTCTTTATATTTTGTCACAACAGGTCACGTGACTTCCCCCTATCTTTCTCTTCTCACGATCACGTGACCAGACCTAGACTCCTATGACATCAGATCATGTGACTGGTCTAGACCCATGACATCATAGATAAGAGTCTATTCTGCTATTGGTGTACCTTTTCTTATCTATCGTACCACTCCAACTAAATATTAGTCATGTATATTAGTCATGCCCTTGGCATATGTATATATACCTGGGTGTAGCTATGACTGTCCCCCAGTCTAGCTCACTTGGGCATTACCTGGGATCTTACCTCAGGCCTAAGTTGGGACATCTAGTACTATCTCCTCCATCTTTGCCCGTGGTAACCATTCCACGTGTTCTCTTCTTTCCTCCTCTTCATCGTAAAACGTTGCCAAACGTCATAGTTGGCCTTGTCGCAGTTCCACCTCGTCGTACTTAGGTAGTCGTACGATCTCGTTTCAACACTTCCCTTCCCATTCCCCAAGCTTTCACCAAAATGGCTTGGACCCTATCCAATTACTCGAGTACTCCCCAATGCAGTAGAACTGTGATTGCCACAGTCTATGAAGATCCACCTGGTTGTAAATGTGTCCCAGGTTAAATCTTATAACACACCACTCAATGGTCAATCCGTGATTAGACCCGATCCTATTATTGTCACCAAGAATCACCTAGTCAATTGACTTCATTGTTGATTCCCACTTAAAACGGGGCAAATTGGAATACCTTGTTCACTGGAAGGGTTGGGATGACACCGACTGTACTTGGGAACCAGAGATGAATTTGGAAC
This sequence comes from Sutorius aff. eximius, assembly GCA_038088915.1. NCBI lineage: Eukaryota > Fungi > Basidiomycota > Agaricomycetes > Boletales > Boletaceae > Sutorius > Sutorius aff. eximius. The sequence continues at coordinate 2,683 of JBBPJV010001266.1, forward strand.
ATGCACAAGATGCTATTCAGGACTTCCAGTCAAAACATGCTTCTGCCCCACATCATGTTCATGATGTTTCCTTGAAGGAATTTCACTCCCTTTTCTTGCCATATAAGAATTTCACCGATTCTGTGTCCTCTTGTTTCTTTTGCCTGAAAGTCGAGACGTAAGGAGGGGATAGTGTTATGATATGTATTTAATTTTTCTAACATCTCACTTGTACACTCATAGTCCACAAACATTTCTCTTTATTTTTGTCACAATGGGTCATGTGACTTTCCCCTATCTTTCTTTTCTCACAATCATGTGACTAGGACCTGGACTCTATGACATCAGATCACATGACTGGTCTAGACTCATGACATCATAGATAAGAGTCTATTCTGCTATTGGTTGTACCTTTTGTTATCTATCATACCATGTCCCATGATATATTAGTCATGTATTAGTAATACTCTTGGCACATATATATATACCTGGGTGATGCTATGACTGTTCCCCAGTCTAGATCACTTGGGCATTATCTGGAGTTCAACTCTGGGCCTTAGTGGAATATCTAGTTCTCCTTCTTACCCCTGCCCATGTACATTGTTGCATGTGTTCCCCTTTTTCCTCTTCATCATAAAACGTTGCTGGGCATCATAGCCAGTTCTTGAGTTGTTCCACCTTGTTGACTTTGGCTCAGTAGTTAGCTTCATTTCAGATGGCTCATACTTGACTATCCTTTTGTTCCTCATTGTCATACACCATTGCCAGGCATCATAACCAGTTCTCTTCTCTTTATGATCATCGTTAGCATGTCATTGGGTGGCCCTCCAATGCCGTGTGCTTGGGGTTAGGGTTAGAGGTTTGCCTTGCCCTTAATGAGTTCCTTCTTGGGCTCGTTACACTTTGACAAGACTGACATTACCAATTGTGTGCTGCTTGTTGTCTGGATGCTGCCCCACAGGCATAAAGTGGGCCCTCCCGAGCTTTTGTGGACTTCTTCTTCACAGACCCCTGCACCTTTAGGGGAGTACCTTAATTGGCATGTCTGTTGAGGACGTTAAACCATAGCTGTACCAGCATCACATCATAGTACCACATTCATTTTTGTTACGATCAAGCCCCTGAGGAATTGGGCAGAAGATATGGAGCTGTTGCTCCACCCAGTGGCAAGGAGCACAGTACTCCTAGAGGTCGGAGATCCTGGAAAGGACTACCAGGAGGAGGAACAATGTGAGCCTGATAGACGGACAGGCTGAAAGGCATTGAAAAACAGATACCTACTCCAGAATGTAGAGCAGGTAAGTATAATAAGAAGGGGGTGCAATAGATTCGACCCCAAAGGGATTCTAGAAGAGCAGAAGTTTTGAAGAGTAAAGCTCAGGACTTACTGACTCTCTTTTAGTGCCAAAGTAAGCAACCTGAACACTCCTGGAGCAGGCAGGCAGTATTCCAGGTTATCAGAATGCAGTACGTGTTAAAGTTGTGGCAGAAAGGATGGCGGAATAGCATAAAACATGGCCTGGGCACAGTTTCTTGGTCGTTAGATGATGAGTGCGGAAAGATGAGTCCTATTTTGGACCCAAGTACAAAGATATACCAGACCCGGACTGTTCCGGGTACTGGAAACACTACCTACAATGTGAGACAACATATGTAAAGTAATCCAGCCGAAGCAAGATGGTATGTAGACATAACATGGCCGAGTCCAGCATGGTACTGTAGTGATAGTCTGTGAGAATAAAAGAAAGACTCACCAACAGGAGGATACAGACATGCGGGACACGTGGAATGGATGATCGGAAGAGGACTGGGAGCATACTGAAGTGTGATGGCATATGCAATACGCATGCAGGGAACCGGTGTTCCCTACAGTGTGGGAACCTGAGTGGGTTCAAGGGAGGAGCGGGAGGCCAAGAAGGAAGGCCAGAGGACAAGGAAACTGCAGGAGGAATACTGCAGGGGACGAGGACAAAGGCCAACATCAAGTTGGAACAAGGAAGACATCAAGGAATTGATGTATGACAAGAACAATCAGTCTCAGACTGATGAACAGAGGACTTAATGATAGTAGGGGACTCAGGAAGGGAGTTCAAGGATCAAGGAAAGACCGTGAAGAGAGACCTGAAGGATGGTGGTGGTCGCAGTGCCAGACTGAGGGTCGACGAAGATGCACACAGTGCAGCGATGGGAGAAAAGCTAGTATTGAGGTATTGGAGGTAATGACATGAGGGATAGACGGAGATGGGACTAGACAAGTATGGGAGTACTATGTCCTAAGTACCAGGTAGGAACTAGTGTAAGGAATACTACAAGAAAGGCACGAGTCTTATATAGTAAGGTGAGCACAGGAAAGTAGTATCCATAATAAGAAGGAAAGAATAAAAGAGATACTAAGGTATACTCCATCGGAGAGCTGAGGAGAGAGATGGAGAGATCTATGCTAAGAATACAATGGGCAACTGTGGGTCTGAGGGCGAGAGATCTATAGTAGGAATACAACAGAGAGCCGTGGGTCCAGGGTAGATGGAAGGGAAAGGAATAGGCCATATTAGGATATCCGGTGGTAAAGGGAAAGGGAACACTGGGATTCCATAAAGGGGACTTGTGTAGAACACGAGGAGAAGGGCAATCTAAGATGATGAACTGTGAGGTGAGTCATCAGAGACGGTAGTCCATGATCCGTGCTTGGTGGTGTGGGAATGGCTACGAAAAGGATAATAATCACGTGAGTAGAAGAATCATGTGATGAGTAAAATGTAGTCCATGGGGTTCGGACACCGAAGTGTAGGAACGGCTACAGGGTCTGCAGTATAGTGAGCACAGGAGTATGGGCTAGACTGTGAGATGAAGGAGAAGTCAAAGGGGTCTACAGGGTAGCAAGCATTAGGAATGCGAGCTAGACTGTGAGACGAGAGAAAAAGGGAAACAAATCGTAACAGTTTTCCTGCACTCGCAGAATTTAGCACCACAGTGGGGTTGTGCCCGTTAGTGAAGATCATACCAGGTTAGCCAGGCTGAGGTTATTTAGAAAACACAGGATGCAGGTATCAGCACGTTCCTGTCATTGTTATAGTATATTAGTAGTTCTCATTAGGATACAGGACTTTAGGAGGGGGATCACCATGTCCCACCTTCATAGTAGTAGGGTCATCACAACCAGGAGTAATAGGGGTCATTGAGACCATCACACGGGCCAACATGGCCAAGTAGTTTTATGTATAGCTGGGAACCTAGGAGGGGGATCGGGGATAGAATGCTTCGCTGCTGGCCCCACGAAATCCTACCTGCCTGGAAGGCTGGGCAATAGTTGCTTTCAGCAGTCTGGCATTTGCCAAGGGTGTGCCTGATCAGCCACCTACTGTTTTGGTTATTTACTGTTGCACGTTGTTTCAAGTATAAGATCTAAACTGGCATCTGGCATGTGTTGATTGATAGGACTCTTCTTGCTTAGTACTGATGCAGTAGGAAAAACATTATGTTTTATGAATAGCATAGCATCGAGTATCAGTTGTTCACATAATGCATCTTCGGTCCACAGTTATTTCGGACTTTGGTTTCATACCTAGTAGTTGTCAGCTGTTTGTATAATGCATTTGAAAAGTAATGGACATTTACAGACAACTACTATAGTTGAATATGGACACATTACATAGAAGCAGACATTAGTTTTGTTTCCCTTTTCGAGATACCTGAATGATCACAGGAGGTAGTTCCTTGCTGACAAGTGCAAGGGTCTTGGATCGTATTCCACCTTCCATCATCCGATTTGTAGCTACGCTGGTTACATCTATTCTCCGACATGAACCTGAGAGTGGCTTTGAAAGATAGGCCACAGGAGGGGGATTGTATTCCTCCTTTTTCATACAATAGATTAGATTCGAGGTATGATTAGGTTATTATGCCTCCCATACAGGTTATGAGGTTAAACTGGCCCTGGTATCTCCATTTGGGCATATGAGATTAAACTGTGTCCCTTCTGGCCAAGTCAATGGCCATTGCATCCATACTGCTCATGATGTTAAACTGTACTGCTCTCCAATTGGGTTTAGGAGTCGAAATTGTATCCCTTTGGGGTTGATCACCCTATAGTTGTGTTTTAGGGTTAGCCTTCCCACTCAGCAAAAAGAGCAATGATTTCTTTTCAGGTAGTTAGCCTTCTATGGAAAAAGTGCACAGCTTGTTTTGGGGTTATCCTTCCCTGAGAAAAAGAAGATGGTTTAGCCTTTCCATGAGAAAAAGCGCAGCCTCCAATTTAGGGATATGGGGTAAAACTGTCCCCAGTGCCTCCAAAGATCTAATGAGGTTAAACTTTGTATCGTTGGTCTGTTAGCCTTCAGATGGAAATGAAAAAGTGCAATCCATTCCTCTTTGGGGAGACCTCTTGATTACCTAACTAGTAGTTGAGTTGTTGAACCTACCTTACCTTTATTCCACACCCAAGTCTGTGCCTTGGGTAGCTTCGGTGGGTTCTAGGGGTCGCTCCCAAACCTGAAATCATTAACACTGAAGGTATCTGCCTGCCACATGGATGCAAGCACCCTTTGTTTCGTAATTTGTGATTGTGGATATAAGTTCCAGCGTGTGAAAGAGAATGCTTAGGGCATGAAGCACATGGATTGTTTTGGATTGTCTTTACAATCGTAAGTCCTGAAAGAGTGGCAGATGGAGACGCATATGTCATAGGCCATAACGAACATTATAGTTTACACTTTGACAGACATTTATCGGACATTATAGTGGACATTGACAATTTCGTAGTAGTAGTTTCTTTGGCATTTGTGTCACCTTACACTTTGACACAATTCTTTCTCTAGAAGTACAGCAGTCATTACACTTTGACATATCTATTAGTAGTATTAGTTATTGGTCGTACAGAGATGGCTTAGTTGCCATGACCACCCCCATTCTTTTAGTTTTTGGTTTTCGAACAACTGATCCCAATGAGATTAGATCTCAGAAGACGGCAGTTGATTATTATTTAGGTTAGATAGTATTTGCTGATGCCAACAGAGAAGACCTTGGAAGAAGCTGGTAGATATTTTTGTTTAGTTTTTGTTTTGGACCTTTGGAGGTGGGGTATGCCTCAGACATTTTCACAGCTCTTATATGGGTTTAACTGACCTGGGGGCCATCTTTTCTGTTTTTGGTCAATTTTTTTTCATTTTTGTCATCACAAAAATGAACTTGTTCTTTTCCGACAGAGATACTCACTGGGGACCAGCTTGCATAGGAAGGGGATAGGTAGTGGGGATAATATCGTAGTGAATAGGAGGAATTGGTAAGGGTGAAGTGTATATGGAGCCTGAACCTTGGATGACTATGAACAGAGGTTCCTCGTAGGGACGAGCTAGAGGGAGGACTGGAGAGGTCCCCTCTGTTGGTTCTGGCACCCCTTCCTTGGGTGGTTTTTCACTTGTTTTTTTGAACTTTTGTTTCATGTGCCATTGCACTCATTTTATGGACACAAGGGTTGTTTTTTCATTTCTTTTTATTTTCGCAGCCCTTAGTTTTGCCTGGAGAAGCAAAATCTAGGAGGGGGATAGTGTTACAATACCATCTCCATTAACCTAACTATCTACATTCTTTTCACTTTACTCCTAGTCTAGGGTTAGCCTAGCTAGATGGACTACACATCGAACATTGGACTTAGCATTATTTCCTGTACCATAGCACATGACCCTATCATGTGACTCCCATTCCCATCCCTGGCATATGACCTAGTCATGTGGCCACACGTATCATTAGTAGCTTATGGACTATTACATATCTATGATGTCATAGGGTCTAGACCACTACATCATAGTCTAGCCCCTTACATCACCTCTCTCATTACCATAGACATGTCCTTATTTAATTATGGGGTACTGGCACAGCATGGTCTGTGCGCCGGCCCTTTGCATATATAAAAGGCATGGTGAGATGGACTGGATTCCCTCCAGTCTTGTCAACCTATGCATAGCCTGGGTCTAAGGGGGAGCAGCCATCACTGCTATATGCTCCTCTTCCAGTGTGATGGCTCATACTTGACTATCCTTTCATTCCTCATTGTCATACACCATTGCTGGGCATCATAACCAGTTCTCTTCTCTTTACAATCATCATTAGCACATCATCAGATGGCCCTCCAATGCTGTGCACTTGGGGTTAGGGTTAGAGGTTCACCTTGCCTTTAATGAGTTCCTCCTTGGGCTCATTACAGTTCTGGGTAGGACCAGGCATAGCTCTTGATATCCACCTACAACAAGTAGGGTCAAGGATTGTAAGTGCAAAGGGGTCAAGCAATGATAGAAGAGTTGCCTTAGGTGCAGCAACAAGACATGTTCAAAGGAGTAACTACCACTTAGCAGTGGGTAGAGGACTGTCAAGGATGAAGAATGAGGGGTGTTGATACACTGACAAAGTTAAGACAAAGTCTTATCAAGAAGGGATGTAGTGCCCATGAAGGTACCCCCTTTGTAGAAGGAGGGTCAAGGGTCAAGGATGGGGCTAGTCTCGAACAAGGTCACACTAGGTGAAGCCTAAGTGGAAATTGAGTGTGAATTGTAGATGGTGGTAGTACAAGAGAGAACTAGCATGAGGAAAAGTCAACTATGGCTATGGGTTTATATAGTAAAGTAGTGTGGGAAAGAGTTGCCCATCAGGGAACAATTATGTAACCAAGAACGAGAGCATAAAAGAAACTAGGTAACTGGAGTAGTGCTGACCTGCAAGTGATGATTGGAATGATGTGAGAGTTATGGTGGTCAGCAAGGAAGGATAGTGCAAGGAGATAATAGTAGTACAGTAGAGGAAAAAAGAAATCGTAACAGTTTGGGATCAGACTTTCATCATCATCAGATGAGCTGAGGGCAATGCTTGCACCATGATACTCCAGTACATCCATGCTGATCTTGCCAACCACGTTACACTATACAATACAGTACCGACAGTCGTCCTATATCATCATCTCACCAAGTCTCTTTGCATGACATCACTCCTGGGATCACTCAATCTCCAACACCTACCTCACCTTTGACTACCCTTTGATCCTCATCACCTACCCTTCTTGGTGAATCCTCTTGAGGTCGAACAGCTGATCACCTCTTGGGAGTTAGGTTTCGAGGTCTACAAGCTCGAATACCCACTGAGAGATTACCCTCTCATGGATCAATGTCAAGCATTCAAGACCTTCAATAAGGTCAGAGACAACAGAGAGATCAGACAACAAGTCACAATCAGGATGTTCATGTACCAGAAGGATACCCCTCAACTACAATGACTCTGTTACTTTCCACCCTTAGATGATTTACCAGAATCAAATCCCATATCTCAAATGGGTCTTCTGCAAACTGGTCATCTAGCTCACATCACAGTGATCAACCTTTATCAAATAGGTCTTCGTCCCTATAGCAGGATTCCCCTTACAGATCCTCATGATGTGTCTTTGATCAACATACAAGCATGTCTTTCTTGCTATTATGATGAACCACTGTGGATGACATTTGATGGTAACGGACTCTCCTTCCTGGTACAAGACTACTTCAATACTCCCGATACTCCCATTCATGGATA
>JBBPJV010001267.1:0-10205 GCA_038088915.1 Sutorius aff. eximius
TGGTACGTCGGGGTGAGTGACGGAAGAGGGGGTAGGGAGTAAGTCCGAGGTAGAGGAGGAGGGAGACTGCGTCCTGGGATTCGCGATGCGGCTAAGCGAGCCGCTGGGATAGGAGGCGTCGATGCAGCAGATTTAATTTTCCGGAGCGGCCGGGTGGCACGACGTGCGCTGCCACCCTTCGAGGGCGCGCGTTGAGGAGTTGATGTGCTTTCTTCTGCAGGGGGGTCCTCGCCAGCAGGGCCTGTAGTCGAGTCAATGGACGTCTGAGAAGAGTTGTCACCCTTGTGTACGCGCAGGTGCTGGAGTAGGTTATCATTGCGATTAAAACGTTTATCACACGATGGGTGAGGACACTTGAAGGCTGATCAGGAACGATGAGTGCCTGTCTTCGCTGAAGATAGGCGCGATAACACGATCGGACTTACGTTTCTCATGTGTGTGGATGGATCTGATGTGCCTCTTTAAATGCTCACCACGACTGAAGCATTTGCCACAGTCCTGGACTTTGCACACGTAGACTCTCCCCTTTTTACCCTCTACATGCTCGCCCTCTACGGCGGTATCCCCTGCGGTTGGCACGCGTCGGCCACGACTCTTCTTGGTTAAATTCGGAACTGGTACGGGTGGTGCGGTGCGTATGCGCGGTCCGCGACGCTCGGCAGTGAATGAGCTGGACGAGGCATCCAAAAAAGTGTATTCTCCGGCAGGAGATGTGCGAGGGACGACGGGGGGAACCTCTACCGCTGGAAGCTGTTCGGGCTCATCGACGATGGTCATGGAAGACGACGCGGGCAACAAAGGGGCGGGGTCCATTCTAGGGATCTTGGAGGACTGATATGTGGCATCCTGGTCTGTCTCTTCGTCCGTCTCTTCGTCCACTGCGCGCGCGTCAAATGCTCGTTTAAGGGTTGCCGGACCCTTGTGCTGTGATCGTTGTTCGTCCTCTGTGTCGTCGTCGTCTCTGCCATGTTTGCCCCAGCGCACGGTCGGACGTCCGGTTGTCTGAGACCGCGTCACTCTTCTCGAACCGGAAGTAGAGTCGGGTGTGGAGACGGGTTGTTCGACCTGGAGAAGGGGGTAAGCCGATGAGCCGAGGGTTCGGCGTTATCCAGTCAGGGACTAAGCTGGATAAAGGGCAAAACTGTGCGGACCGTTTTCTGGGGCGTAGTTGCGTCGACAAGGGTCGGTTCTTCGACGAGAGCGCACTGCGAGACGTCGTTTGTGGGTTTTACGATTTCTTGTGGACCTTCCATCGTTTTTACGCTGCTTGAAGGGAGAATGAAAAGCAGGGTGCTGAGAAGAACACACAGACGTACCTGGCGGGGAAGAGAGGGTGTTGAAGAGAGAGCAAAAATGGCGTACGTCGTGTAGGACGACTTGAACGAGTTTTTAGAGCACAAAGGAGGGAACTGGGAAGGATGTGTTGATTGTCGGAGCCCCTGTCCAAGACGGACGGACAGGGAAAAAAACGAGATCAAAAGAGCACGTGTCCACAGGTCCACGGCGGAGTCCAAGAGCTGAGTCAGCAGGTCCATGGACCATGATGCCGAGCTCGGCAAGTCTGACCAGATTTACCATGATAAGACTGCTCAGTGGGTGCTCTCATCACCCGTTCTGTATGCTAGATCCGACGGTTTTTACACGTCTAGCACTCATTCTTTATTCATTCACCCGTCATTCTTCCGGTGAAGAAGCTTAGCTTGCTACCCAACCCTTGTTCGCCTTGCCCTACCACGTTTCATCTCCACGACCGCGTGCAAGCATCCAACTACACGAGGCTCCGCTCGTTATCAGTCCAATCTTTATTCGGGTCCGCCACCAGTACCTCCACCTGGCCGGAATGTCGTGACTGCGCCACACTCTCAAATCAAGCACCCAGTCCTGCCTTGCACAGCGACAAAGTCGGCCTGACCTCGGGGACACATTGCGCAGTCGGCCACAAAGGTGTGTTTACAACCCACGAGATACTCATTCACTCCCGCAGATCCGCGGTACGTTCCCTAATCGGTATCTCTCTATTCTCATGCACGGGCAATTATTAAGCCCGGTGGAGCTCTCTTGGCTGACATTTCCGCAGGGACCACACGCGATTATGCATTCGCCGTTCCTCCTGCCTCTTACGATCGCTCAGCTTTCCCTGGTACCGTGATAAGCCTATCTTCGGATCCCTGAGAGGACTAGACTCGACAGTGCTCGCCAAGGTTTGTCTCTATGATCAATTAACCCACATCCCTGGTGCCTTTCAACCTCAATGACACCTTTCAATATGTCTCCATTGCGTGTTCTAGTGCCTTGACACCCCGATTCCCCACGCGATCCTGCCTGATCTTGTTAATCACGACATGTTCTTCGTGTAGCCGATGCGAATTCACCCATCCACTTTATGTAGCCAACCCACGGGGTATTCCGGCCCAATCGGCCATTTTGTATAACTCCAACGTTTGATTTCGTGTTTTCCGAGACTGTCATATTGGAAAGTTCAGATAGTTTAATTAGTACTCCCCGTACGCGAGCGAGCTTCGCTGAGCTCATCGACAAGGTTTGGCAGTTTCGGTGATCGGACTACTCCACACCACCCGGCAATCTGCAGAGGGTCGCGAGCGCAGGAACGTGCACAGGAGTTGCCTATTGACCAAGTATTCTTCCTCTCAGACTCCAGGGTTGGGATCCTCACACCCTTTGATCAGTCACACCTCGAGGTGGACCCATGTTCGCCACATGCATTCACTTGTGCCGAATTTGCATTCATTCTCGACTTGATGTGAAGCTGGCTCGTCCCAAAAAATACAGCACCCACAGAATCCTACCATTTATGCCACGCGTCGGTGCTACGGACGGGCTTCCAGGTCCTCGCTATTGTCCTGATCGATGGTTGCACACCCTTAAAAGGTATTTCACAACGCACAGGACGTGGAGCTTGAGCGGTATGAGTCAGATGAGCCAGGATGAATGGCATTCATTCGGACAGAAACGATGGCTGGGAGAGTGACTGGGCGAGAGCCTGATGAAACAAGCTACTCCGCAGAGATCCGTGCGGGCGATGCACATTGCCTCTTTTGTTGGGTTCCATTCATTCATTGTTCTCCATGGCGTGCAGCTGATGGGGGGGTTCTGCTTCCGGCGGTCACTTACGTCTAGTGGCTCGCTCCCGCGTTCGACGGCCGGATGGGCATCTGATTACGACTGGATGGCTATTGATAGCATCGGGAATCACGAGGAAGACGTGTCAAAGCGGGAGGCGCGAACAAGTGGAAGGGCCCGCAGAAACACTAAATAGAAGGTTGAGCGGATTTATGAAATGATCGGTAATTTTTGGAGAACTGAGCAGGGCCCGTTGGACCTTGCCGAGGGAGATGTAAATGAATGAAACCCCCATCGATATACGATGGACGGCACGATACGAAGAGCGAGTCAAAGCGGGTGTGTGTGTGCATCGCACATGCCATAAACGGATGAATCGAGAGGGTGGCCGGGGGTAGAATCGAAGCCGTCGGGGTGATTGGGAGAGATCACGGAGTAAAGTACGGTATTACAAGGGGAGAAGCGTTGGAAGGAGCGCGTTGTAATCCGAGAAATGAGGCGCGTGTTGTACGCCCTCGAGGTTTTACGTCGCAATCGCCTGTGAGCACGGGCCGAATGGAATGGTAGAATTTGCAATCGGAGAAAAGAAGCGATATGGAGGGCCCAAAAAAAAAAAAGGAAAGAAAAAAAGAGTCTATGGGACAGGGCAAGCGTGGGATTTGCAGCAAGTGAAGATGGATATGGAATGGTACATAATGAGTACGAATGATAACGTTGGAGGCTTACTATCAAGATCAGTCTGGGATCGGAGATGCAAGGTTGCGAACTTTAGATTTACCGATGCCGGGGGATCCCATCTCGAACTGATGCAGACCGATTCGTTGTTTCGAGGCCCAGCACGGCGACGTGCGATGATCACCGACACGGGCACGGTGATGGGAACTGGCGTGCACTGTGGCGGTACTTTGGCGTCTCGAAAGCACTTCGCACAGAGGACAACCCTTATGGGAAAGATACGCCGAGAGATCGTGTCCGTGAACTCGCTCAAGAAGCTGAGTCAACAAGGATACACAGGACAGTGAAATAACGCTCCGTAAGTACATTAATTTGCATCTTCTCCTCCGATTATCCCTCTCCCAGCCTTCTCTCTCTCGGCGGTGCTCTCCTCGACGCCCCGCCCATCCTGCACCGCTACAATCAGGCTGTCCTACCCCTCCTTGACAGCATCTTCGTCCCATTTAACGACCCTTGACGACCACCTCCACGATCCTCGCCACACTCAAAGTCCCCCCCACACGCATCGATTGACGCCGTAACGAGCCCAACTCGATCGCGTCCACTGGCCGTCCGACACTGCGGCGCCTCCCCGTCTTTCCCCGTTCGCTCCCCAAATTACAATTACTCCACAGCCACTTCGATCACGTCCCCCGTACCTGAACAGGCGACCATTGCCTGGTGCGCGTCGGTTCTTGTTCTTGGTATGACCAACAATTTCCAACAATATCAATTGCATATTTCCATAGAACGCTCCGGCCGTTCCTCAGTCACATCTTGGCGTCAGATACGACTCACTAAATAATCTAGTCTTTAACTTTCCTTAAAATGCACACGGACGCCAACGGTTACTTTGCTTATTTTGCACCCTCTTTCCATCATCCTCTTTCTTCGTCCGAAGAAAGCCAGGTGCCATTCCAACCATCTGCTCGAGCAGCCAGGATGACTGGCTCGCCCTATCCTACTGCGACGCAGGCCCACTCCAATCCTCTCACAGCCTTTGGCCACGCCCATTTTTCCCCTCCCCTTCAGACCATTTCGTCCTATCGTACTCATTCTCACCGCTCTCCCCTCCGTCAAACCAGTCTGGGATACAGCCCCTACCCATCGGACGTCTCTGCAGCGTCTGCGGAGTCCCCCCTCTCGTCCGCCAACGAGAGCCCTCTCCCGGAACCCCCCATCGATAGCATGGATAACGACATGGCTGCCCACGTCGCAACGGGCAACGACGACTACTACCCCTACGCGATGTCAGAAGACATTTCAGCTGGCTATCCGTACGGTCATATCGGCTCTCGCACTTTCCCCCTTCCCGCCTACGCCTTAGACAACCCGGAGTACTACAAGCAACCAGTCTCGGCCCCGCTACCCTTGAACATCTCGGTGGCGATGGGTTACTCATGGTCACCTGAGGCCAAGAAGTTCCAGCCGCTATATCCGCCGATACAGCAAATGCAGCGGCAAGAGCATAGCCCCGCAAAGTATCCCGCCCAGCCACCCGTCGCTGCAGCCGCACATCCCGCCGCAAGGGCCACCTGTGGCAGCGCGCAGCCTTTCGACCAGGCAATCGATGAACCCGATCTTGCTTATCCACCGTTCCCCTCCCGGCATTGTGCCCCCACTTCATTAACCCAGCAATTCTCGTCAGGGTTTTCCCCTCGGCAAGGCATTAGCGTCAAACAAGAAAACGACATGCCCTTCCCTGACTCGTACAATCGGTTATCTGACGTCGCCGGCCCTAGCAATAGCTTTGGCGCTTTTCGGGGGGTCTTGGATTCAGGTTCGCGTGTTTTCAATTCTGCAAAAGCCCCAGGGATGAGTGACCGCTCCACTGTCACAGCCCCCACCGACGAGTCGGCGGCCCTTGATCTGGCTTTGCAGTATGGCCAATCTCCAGCCAATCAGGTCTCGATGAATGTGCCGGTCCTGTCCGCCCCTGTTCCGCGACATTCAGTGTACTATGGACCGTCGCTGGTCAATAATTGCGAACGCACGTGCCAGGAACAGGAACAACAACAAGAGCGACATGCACTGAGGGTGCGAACCCAGGGTCTGCAGGAACAACGAACTGTCCGACCGGCCGAGGTATCTCCTGTCATGGGCGTTGCGGAACTGCCCGATGGAGGTGACGAAGACGCTGAGGGGGAACCAGACGTGGAACCCTTGAACCTTCATGATGGTAGCACGGCCAACGGACATAGTACGGTCGGAGTTTACGACTACACGGGAAAGTTCGTTGGAGGGTCGCTGTCAGGGACGGGTGGTGGTGAAGATGCAGAAGGGGTGGAAGAGCTGAATGGCCATGACCTTGACTACGATTACAGGGCAGAGGAGGAAGATGACGCTGGCGACGGCGACTTTGTGCCACGCAGCCGGACTACGTCAAAGAACACGCGAAGCTTACGTCCTCGATCCATAGCCGGTAGAAATCCGGTGCGGTATCATCCTTATGGCGCAGATGTCTCACCCTCTGCCGTTAAGGGTTCTCCCAAGTCACCTCTCATCTCTGCCTCTGACATGTCACCCGCTTCTTCATCTGGACAACCGGGGAAGATGCGGAAGAACGCAAGGACCCTCCCCATTCCGGTTCCCGTCCCAAATCTCACGAAAAAGTCGAGGGGACGGCGAGTCCCGACCATGAGCGGTGCCAACGTTGGGCGTGGCCAAAGAGATGCGGCGCTGGGCGCTCGTATATATCTCTGTGACGTCAGTGGGTGCGGGAAATGCTTTGCGAGAGGGGAGCACCTCAAGAGACATATCCGAAGCATTCACACCTATGAGAAACGTGCGTCGTATGCACACACTAACACGTCATGTTCTGCTAACCACATTCTGTATAGCGCACAAATGCCCATATCCTGGGTGCGGTAAGGAATTCAGCCGACATGATAACCTGGGTCAACACATGAAAGTTCATAAAGATTTTCCAAAAGTTATGGAATGCGTGAGAGGCGGAGAAGCATGAGGCTTGAGATCCCAGGTACACGCAGCAAAGGTTGGTCCATGGGCGGCAGTCCGAGGTCATATCGATGCTCACTCGAACGTGATGGCAGTCGGACTTTTGACAAGTGGACAATACGCTTTCCTTTCTATCCTTGGTCGTCTTCTTATTCGTCCTATTTCCCAACATGTGGTGTTCATTCGTCGTCGTCATTATTCCTTCATCTCCCTTTGGACATTCTTCCACGCTCCGCGCTGCCTTCGAGGCAGTCACCATCCAGTCTCCACCATCCTGTGCGCTTGCGATTATACCCACAGGCCCTCGCTTCGGCAGTTCTTGCTTTATGGTTCGCCTGGATTCCGTGATCTTTCCATACTATCATGCTTCCATCAACTCCTCGGTCTCACCACCGCCAGTGTCGCCGCATCTATCAAGGCAACTTCCGAACGCGTATCCTCTTGTGCCCTAGGATCGGTTACGCTCGCAATTAGGTCCACCCTCTTCCAACCATGCTTTATATGAAGTTCTCGCGCGGTCTTCTATCTCTGTTTCATGACAAACCTCCCCTTCGCTTAACTGAGCACCGGCTGTAGATGCCCACGAATTTCCACGCCCTTCACGACCCTTTGCTGTATTTTATCACCGTTCCTCGAGCGGTGGGGATTCTGTATCATTATTCTGCATCATCACACTTTGGACGTTGCCTGGCCCTCGTCATGTTGTTATTTGTACCAATCAATCAAAAGAGTATGTAGCAATACGTTATGATTGTAAAGTATGACTCGGCGTCTTGTCTCAGAAGGTTGCTTTCTGGGGTATCATTTTCTCGTGCTTCTGTGAGGGACGAGTCGGCTGATTGGGTGAATGAGGAAGCGAAAACGTTTTTCGACCAGGGTATGTCATGATTCTGACATGTCTTTCATGTGATACCTCGCAAATACGTTCCAGAACGAACCATGATCTCGGGCATGAGCGGGGCGGCTCATGCCCGATCAAGTGGTGCTTGCCACTTTTGAGCCCATCTCATTTCACGGGGTCCGCAAGTTGGGACTCAGCGACTATTTTGCAAAAACGGCTGGGCAGACGCAACGTCTCGGCGGAACTTGTCAGTCGCGGAAAAAAGGTACGGTATGACGGTAGTTACAGATGGGGAACTCGGATGGACAAATATATGTGGCAGCGATCAAGTAGCTGTGGGGAAGGACATGACACCTGCTGTAGTAGACGATGATCGGGTGAGAAAAAAAGACATACAAGACAAGCGGGAACGGGCGATCGGGGTTCATGCCAAGGACGAAGGGAGATAATAGATAGCGGTGGGATAATAGCGTGATAACCACGGACGGGTACGGGCATATTGACCGAAAACAACGGCGGCAACTATGCATCATCTGTCATGATCGCAAAGAACTCTTGTTCGTTGATTTCTCCATCTTGGTCCAAGTCAAATTCGTCTATCATCGCTTGCCTAAGGAGAATGGAAGAACCGAGGTGAGCAAATATAGAACGGAAATGGAGAGGTACATTATTTATTTTTTGGGAAATAACGGCGAACAAAAATTGGCAGGGAAAAAAAGGAAAGCCGGTTACGGAGCACCGTGTACTGAAACAGGGTATTGGGCTGAGGTGCTGCGCCTAGGCAAGGGTATTGTGCCCAAACGGTGGGAGGGTGACCAGACTCACAGTTCGTCATCCTCCAAGCGGTCCCCAATTTCCTTGGCCACTCTTCTGAGATTCCGTAGACTAATCTTGCCCGTGTTGTCATCATCGAATAATTGGAACGCACGACGGATCTCTTCCATTGGATCTCGTGCGAGGATCCGCTCGCTCACTGGAAATCCGAGGTGAGCACATCATGCCCGAGGGACGAAAACGGAAATACAGCGGGGGCCGTGCGGCCACACTCGAGCCAACCAGCGATTGGCAGTAATGTCGCGTCGGGGCGCGCGTGCAGAGTGGCAGTAACGGGGCAGAGGTGAGGCCAAGGAGATGCAAACTCAACTGATTTTTGCAAAATCCTCAAACTCCATGAGACCGTGACCGCTCTTGTCGTGGTCTCTGAGTATCTTGAGCACCTCGGCTTTTTTGAGATCGAACCCGAGGGCGCGCATCGCGACCTTGAGTTCGTGGTAGTCGAGGGAACCGTCCTTGTCTGTGTCGAAGAGCTCAAAGGCCTCTTTTATCTCCTGTTTTTGCTCATCGGAGAGTTCTGGACGCGCGTGTGTCCGCCGCTTTGCCTTTTGCGCCGAGGTGGAGTACATCGTCGTAGGCGTTGAGGAGAGGTAAGTACACAAGAAACCAAGTCACGCGCTGGCACAGCATACGCGTGTAGGACCCCGGACAGCGCCCATATGGGGATGTTCCCCCCTGACTCGGGGGCTACGCGTCAGGTTGGTCTTTGTCCGCCATGACATACTGCGACCGTTGCGACCGCTACTTTTGCTCCTGGTTCGCTCTCCAACAACACTGGATTCAGAACCCACGCCACCACTTTTGTCGTGCCTGTGATAGCCACTTTGATGACCATGAAGAGCTCATCGACCACTGCAACGATGCACACCCCTACTGTGAACCGTGCGACCGCTTCTTCCAGAGCAACCATGGCCTGCACGAGCATAGGCGTCAGTCTCACTACTACTGCGTCGAATGCCGACGTGTTTTCCGCTCAGAAAGCAATTTGCGTGCGGTGAGCGTCTTTGTAACTTATTTATTGGCTTGACGGCTGATTGACATGTGCATCAGCACCTGAACTCGGGCGTGCATCGTCCCAAGAACGTGCCCTGTGCGTTCGGACACCTTGGTTGCAGGCAGATGTTTGTCACCAAATCTGCAATGCTACTCCACCTCGAGTCTGGCACATGCGTGTCCGGCGCCGATCGCGAGAGAGTCAACAGATGGGTTCGGAGTAATGATCGTACCGGTCTTATTCACGATCCGTCACGACTCCTCACCAATGGCGATAGCACCACTCGATACTACGCCACAGAGCGGTCGTGGAACGGCTCTGCGTATGAGTGTGTGCTCTGCCACAAATCCTTTGGTACGCTTGACGCCCTCAATCGCCACCTCGCGAGTCCAAGGCACGAGGAAAGGATATATCACTGCCCTCTCCAGACCTGTCGCACGAGGTTCAACACGCTCAGTGCCCTTTGCCAACACGTCGAGAGCGAGAGGTGTGGTATATTGAGGTTCAGGGCTGTCCGGGACGGGATGGATAACCTGCTGGGTGGCATGCAGAGGTTGAGGATCCAAGGTGAGCGGGACTGGTTTGATTGAACATCATACTGAGTATGAAAATCAAGGTTAGCTGTGAGTCTTGAAAGTCCGTGATAGTTTTTCGATGGGCCCAAACCCAAAGCTTGTTGGTGGCGCCTATATAGTTGCCATACCCAGATGGCCGCCCATTAAGTTTAGTGCCTCGTGCAAACATTACTGTGCTAGCTTTGAATAGCTATTCATTTTGTCTTGT
>JBBPJV010001268.1:0-10204 GCA_038088915.1 Sutorius aff. eximius
ATTTTGAAAAAACCATCAATTTATATGTGGAAATGGGAGAGTGCTTTGAGTGCATCAAATACAAATGGGGAATTCATTTCCCACAGTTTCAAAGGTCATCGGGATACCAACCCTGATACACAGCCACTGGTACCCAACCTGGCCAAGGAGCCCCAATGGAAATAGGGGTCCAACAAGTACAGCAAATGAAGCAATCCTTCAATGGGAATTGCTTTAATTGCAACAAGTCCAGCCATCAATCCTGGGACTGTCCCAAGTCCCAGAAACCATGCAACCCCTGCCCTGCTTGTATTTGGGAATTCCACAACCCTTAATACTATTATGATACCATCCTCTTTAACCTAACTTTTTACTTTACCCCTAGTCTAGGGTTAGCCTAGCTAGATGGACTACACTTTGGACTTGCATATTTCCTATACTATAGCTCACATGATTAGTCTGCACCCAATCCTGTCACGTGATTTCCTATTCCTGTCCCTGACATGTGACCTAGTCATGTGACCACACGTATCATAGAGTATTCCAGACTCTTTACATACTTATGATGTCATAGGATCTAGACCACTACATCATAGTCTAGCCCCTTATGTCACCTCATTCCTTACCTTGTATTACTATATGGGGTACCAGCACAGCATGGTCTGTGCACAAGCCCTTTGCATATATAAAGGGCATGGTGAGATGGACTGGATTCCCTCCAGTCTTGTCAACTTGTGCATTATCTGGATCTAAGGGGGAGTGGCCTTAGCTGCTACTATGCTTCCCCTCCAGTGCTGAGTGCTCATACAGACTAACTGTTCCTTCCTCATTGTCATACACTGTTGCTGGGTGTCATAGCCAGTTCTCTCTTTATCATTCAGTTACTGTTAGTGCATCATTGGACAAACCTTCCAATGCTGTGTGCTTGGGGTTAGGGCTTGAGTTCTACTCGCCCTATGAGTTCCTCCTTGGGCTCATTACAAATACTCCCAATTTGATAATCCAGGTCCATCTTGTCCATGTTATGCAACATGTCCCCTTCTCCCAATCCCACAATCATCCACCCTCATCATATCATCCCAAACTGCTTAGCCTGGTCAAGGCCACTCGCTGAAACAACCTCAAAGGCTTCGTATGTATGATGCACCAGGTTGCTACTTCAATCAGGAAGAGATGAGGATATTTGTATCACTCAGAGAGAGGTCTGATGAGGGAAAACTCCAAGTGATCTGAACTGAGGATCACTGGCTGGGGACTTTGCCCTTACATACTACTGACTACTGTTTGTACATGTGTATCATAGATCTGAGATCAGTAGATAAATACAGATAGATGAGACATAGCCATCAAGGCTGTGAGACAGAGATGAATGCACAGCACTGGGCTGTGCATCAAATGAAAGAGAAGTGCATTGCCTCAAGGCTGTGTGTGTGGTGATTAAATAGGTGAGGCAACATAGTCATACACAGCATGGAAATTAAGGAAAGGCTGTGTAGACATAGGATCCAAGATCCTGGGCAGATCCTGGGATAATCCAGTGATCGGATCTGGAGATTGAATATAACTATAAAGAAAAGAAAGAGAAATAAAATAGAGGACAAGAGATGAGATAAGATAACTTGTGAGACTTGCTCATGACTAAGTCCATTGATTGCCTGTAGTACAGGACTTTGGTAGTGGCACTTAGGCTGATCTGTAGTGTTAGGCTAATTGCGAAAATTATAACCTGTTACACTATCCTCCCTCTAAGAATTGAACTCCAGGCAATTCAGAGGTACAGATTAAATAGGCCAGCATGCTGGCAGAAGGTGGTGGTGAGATTGCACACAGCATGGGGGTTGAGCATGTGAAACTCATGAACCATGTCCTTAGCATTGCTTAGATTAGCCAACAGTTCCCATGTGCAGTCATCATCACCATATCCTTTCCAGTGGACCAAATACTCCAACCAGTGTCATTGAATCCTAGAGTTGATGATAAAGTCCACCTCATAAACTTCATCATGATCTTTGGTAATGGTGACTGGTCCAGGTTTAAATACTGGTTGTCCTGCAAGGCATTCCTTGTAGGGCTTTACATGACTGATATTCACTGTTGAGTGAATTTTCAGATAGTGTGGGAGTCGTAGTTTAATGGCATTGCAGCCAACTAGATCAAGAACAGGAAAAGGACCAAGCCATTTCTCCATCAACTTCTTTGGCTGGCATGTCAAACGCAGGTTATCTGTGGCAAGCCACACTAAGTCACCAGGCTGGTAAGCTGGGGCTTTCAAGCGATGCTTATCTGCCTGAATTTTCATCCAACTGGCAGCTGCAGTAAGGTTCTTTTTTGTAACTTCTAAGGTTTCTGCAACTTTATCAATAAAGTCACTAGCAGTGGATGCCTTTGATAATGTGGGATGTGTGTCAAATCTAGGCTCAAAGGTCCAGGAAACCTCAAAAGGGATTTTCTTGGTAGAACTTGAGACTTTTGAGTTGTGGGAGAACTGTGTGATTGGGAGCCAAGATGCCCAATTGGCTTGGTGTTCATGACTGTTATGATTTGTTTCCCCTTTATTTCCTTCATCTCACAGTCTAGCTCGCATTCCTAATGCTCGCTACCCTGTAGACCCCTTTGACTTCTCTTTTGTCTCACTGTCTAGCCCGCATTCCCATGCTCGCTATACAGCAGACCCTGTAGCCGTTCCTACACTTCGGTGTCCGAACCTCATGGACTACATTTCACCCATCACGTGATTCTTTTACTCACATGACTATTATCCTTTTTGTAGCCATTCCCACACCACCAGCATGGATCATGGACTACTGCTTCCGATGACTCACCTCACAGTTCGCCATCTTAGATTGCCTTTCTCCTCATGTCCTACATGAGTCCCCTTTACGGAATCCCGGTGTTCCTCTTCCCTTTACCGCTGGATATCCTAATATGGCCTATTCCTTTCCTTCCATCTATCCTGGACCCACGGCTCTCTGTTGTATTCCTACTATAGATCTCTTGCCCTCGGACCCATGGCTGTCCATTGTATTCTTAGCATAGATCTCTCCTCCTCTCCTCTTGGCTCTCCGACAGGATATACCTTAGTATCTCTTTTATTCTTTCCTTCCTATTACGGATACTACTTTCCCACGCTCGCCTTACTATATAAGACTCGCACTTTCCTTGTAGTATTCCTTATGCTAGTTCCTACCTGGTACTTAGGACATAGTACTCCTGTACTTGCCTAGTCCCGTCTCTGCCTATTCCTCATGTCTATACCTCCGTCACCCCAATACTAGCTTGTTCCCTATTGCTGCACTGTGTGCATCTCGTCGACCCTCAGTCTGGCACTGCGACCACCACCGTCCTTCAGGTCTCCCTTCACCCTTGGACTCTGCCCCTGAGTCCTCCACTATCATTAAGCCCTCTGTTCATCAGTCTAAGACTGACAACCCTTGTTGTACATCGATCCCTCGATGTCCTCCTCATCTCCACTAGATGTGGCCTTTATCCTTGTCCCCTGCAGTACCTCCCTGCAGTCTCCTCATCCTCTGGCCTTCTCCATTGGACTCCGGATCATCCCTTGAACCCTCTTAGGTTCCTACGCCTTCAAGCCTGTTCGTCTATCAGGCTCTCCTCGTCCCTCCTCCTGGTAGTCCTTTCCAGGATCTCCAACCTCTAGGAGTACTGTGCTCCTTGCCACCAGGTGGAGCAACAGCTCCATACTTGCTGCCCAATCCCTCCGGGGCTTGGTCGTAACAATGACAGTACATCTGGAGGTACTGTAATAAATCACAGTTCATCCACTCTGTCTGACCATCCATCTGGGGATGATGAGCAGTGGACAGCTTCAATTGGATGTCAAGCCAGCGTAAAATGTCTTGCATCACCTGTGACGCAAACTGAGGTCCATGATCAGTCACTAGTGATCAAGGGAGGCCATGAAAGCTCCAAACATGGCAGATAAATAGTTTTGTGGTATCAAGGGCTGTTATTGCCTTAACTGTAGGGATGAATATTGCTTCCTTCGAGAAGTGGTCCACTACCACTAGGATAGAGTCATATCCATCAGATGTCAGCAGATCTGTGATGAAATCTGCAGAGATGTCCTGCCAGGGACCATTCGATATTTCTAAGGGGTTCAATTCATCTGCTGGGAGCTTATTACTACCCTTCATCCGAGCGCACTTGTTGCAATGGGATATATAATCCTTGGTGAAGGCCTTCATTCCAGGCCAATAATACAACTTCTTGAGCAATTCGTAGGTTTGCTCTGTACCTGGGTGTCCTGCAACTGGTTTGTCATGATAGCTGTTCAAGATTTTCATATGAAGTTCTTGGTCTTTGGGTACATAGATGCGGTCTTCTTTCATCAAGACCTTCTTCATCCTACTGCTCCACAACCCATAGGCATCTTGGAGGTGTATAATCTCACTTTCCTTAAGGAGATTCATACAGCGTTGTATTAAATTATACAGTTGTTCACCTTCATCAACTATATCCACTCTGTGGATACACTCTGGTGGGATTACTGTGATTCCCTTATTATCGTCTTCTATTCCCATGGCATGGTCTTCATGGCAGGATAAGGCATCTGCCTTCGTGTTCATAGCTTCAGGCTTGTAGATGAATGTATAGTTGAATCTTGACAGGTATTGTGCCCATCATGCTTGTCTCCTATTCAGATCTTGGGCCTTCATAAACCATGCCAAGTTGGTGTGATCATTCCATATTTCAAATGGATGAAATGGGCCTTCTAGGTAGTGGCACCATATCTCCAGGGTGCATATAATGCCGAGCATTTCTTTGTTGGCTACTGAATAATTCTGTTTGGCATCAGACATGGAATGTGATGCAAATGCGCAGGGGTGCCATTTGTTATGACTGTTCCAGGTAGGACCAGGTGTAGCTCTTGATGGTCACCTACAACCACTAGAGTTCAGGGTTGAGGTTGATGTGGATGAAGTTAATGAGGTGAATGAGGAAGAGCTGCTCAAGGTGTAGCAGCAAGACATGAAGAAATGAGTAACGACCACTCTACAGTGGGCCAAAGACTGTCAAAGATGAAGGACGAGGAGGTGGTGAACCACTGACGAAGAATGGACAAAGTCCTGACAGGAATGGGATGTAGTGCCCACAGAACTACCCCCTTTGTAGAAGGAAGATGAAGACAAAGGAGGCTAGTTTCAGAGAATCACACTAGGTGAAGCCTAGACGAAGATGAAATTGTGATTGTAGATGATGGTGGTACAAGAGAGAACTAGTGTGAGGAACTACAGACAGTGGTTACAGGTTTATATAGTAGTAAAGCCTGGGAAGGAGTTACCCATTTGGGTAGGATTATGTAACCATGAGGAAATGAACTAAGTAGTTGGGGAAAAAGGTAATCGTGCAGAAAGGAACTAAGGAATTGGGAGGCATCCCCACTGGCAAGTGCGAGTAACAGATGGATGGATGGAAGGTGGTGGGGTAATGAAGAGTCAGCTATAGTACAAGGACAAGGAAAGAAAAAAGAAACCATAACAGTACCCCCTTTGTACACTCGAGGCACTGATGAGAGAGAAGACCTGTCCTAATTGTTGAAATCTGGTGAACCAGTCATGTTTCGTTCTGCATCATAATCCAATGAGTAGTCGATGTTGGGGTCATAATGAGGGACTGGAGATGGCTCGCGGAAGTAGATGTCGCATCTGTGATGTGGTCCCAGCCCAGTAGTGATGCGGGCAGTACTGACTCTAGGGGAGGTTCGTGCGGAGTGGGTAGGTCCATTGGAGTGGGTGGATCCAGAGGAGGCCAAGGACGAGGAGGTGGAAATCATAGGAGGGTGTGCTCGCCAACAAAGCAGACACCTGCACTGAGCATGGCCCAGGGCGAATCAGAGACAGATGGGGCATTGATAGATGGGACAAGTGACTTGATTATGCCCCAGCTGGTGGCAATGGTAGCAAGCTTCAGTGTATTGGGGATGACTTCGAAGAAGAGGGGTGCGGCTGGCGTTACTGGTCCAATAGGCCTCAACTCTGTCCATAAGCACTACCTCTTCGGAGTTGAGCAGAGAAGAAGAGGCTGAGGGTGTGGGTGGCAGAATAGGAAGAGGATCAGGGGAGCTGATACATTGTTTCAATGGTCCTTCTCTAGCTAATTCCCAGACATATCGGTTGACATCATATAGTAGTTCCCCAAATCAGAGCTGAAATCCGAGTTGAGCCAATGTGGAATGGAGTTCAGTGTATATAGAGTTGGTGATAGTACAATGGAGTTCGGATCTGGCTTCCTGAGACTCCACGTGGGTAAGAATTCCGAGGCATTCTGATTGGAGCATTGCTCTGTAGAGGGCATAGAGGGGAGAGTCCATGTCGAGGTAGGATTCAATGGGAATGGAGAGACAGGACGAGGATAAATAGTGGTACATGGACAGTTCATAGTCCTGATTGGGCACACCCGGCCTACTGGCATGTGCGCTGTCTGGCAGGTCGACGGCATCAACTCCGACTCGGATTAGATCCGAGGGTGTGAAAAGGATGGATGTAGGTATGGGATCTTCTTCTTCTTGCGGTGGGACTGATGAGATATGAAAGGACATGGGCAAGGACTCGTCTCCCCATCCAGATACTGAGATGGATGATTCAGTGTCTAATAAGGAACTAAGAGCAGAGGGATCCTCCAATACCAATGCCTCAATTGCGGCTTCGGTGGTGTTGAGAGGGGTGGGGTAGGTGATAGCCATTCCAGATAGTAGAAGTTGGCAGTTTAGTAGACATAGGGCAGTGGTGGGCGACTGAGACATGGGGGAAGGAGCGAGGATGAAGGTTCTTATATTCCTCCAGAGCGGCCTTAGAATGTTTCAAGTTCTGTTCTGGGATCCATGAGTCTTCTTCTGGCAGATATCCTTTCCATCAGATCAGGAACTGGCAGGATGACAGAGTTCCATGATGCCAGAGAATCTTCTCAATTTCAAATTCTTCTTCTCCTTCAATAAGCTCTGCGGGCTTCCATGTCAGATTTGGGCCATGGACCTCTGTCTCTTTATATGGGGAAAGTGTTACGATTTGTTTCCTTTTTCTTTCATCTCACAGTCTAGCTCACATTCCTAATGCTCGCTACACTGCAGACCTTGTAGCCGTTCCTACACTTCAGTGTCTGAACCCCATGGACTACATTTTACCCATCACATGACTCTTTTACTCACATGACTATTATCCTTTTCATAGCCATTCCCACGCCACCAGTGTGGATCATGGACTACTGTCTCCGATGACTCACCTCATGGTTAGTCATCTTAGATTGTCTTTCTCCTCATGTCCTACATGAGTCCCCTTTATGAAATCCCAGTGTTCCCATTCCCTTTACCACTGGATATCCTAATATGGCTTATTCCTTCCTTCCTGTCTACCCTGGACCCACAGCTCTCCGTTGTATTCCTACTATAGATCTCTTGCCCTCGGACCCACAGTTGTCCGTTGTATTCTTAGCATAGATCTCTCTGTCTCTCCTCTCAGCTCTCTGTTGAGATATACCTTAGTATCTCTTTTATTCTCTCTCTCCTATTACAGATACTACTTTCCCGCACTTGCCTTACTATATAAGACTTGCACTTTCCTTGTAGTATTTCTTATGCTAGTTCCTACCTGGTACTTAGGACATAGTACTCCCGTACTTGCCTAGTCCCATCTTCATCCATCCCTCATGTCCTTACCTCCGATATCCCAATACTAGCTTTTCTCTCATCACTGCACTGTGTGCATCTCATTGACCCTCAGTCTGGCATTGCGACCATCACCACCCTTTGGGTCTCTCTTCACGATCCTTCCCTGGCCCTTAGACTCCTTCCTAAGAGTCACTCACCATCATTAAGTCTTTGGCTTGTCAGCCTGTGGCTGATTGTCCTTGATGTACATCGGTCCCTCAATGTCGTCCTCATCCCAACTTGACGTTGGCCTTTGTCCTTGTCCCCTGCAGTATTCCTTCTGCAGTTCCCTCATCTTCTGGCCTTCCTTCTTGGCCTCCCGACCCCTCCTTGAACCCTCTCAGATTCCTACACCTTCCAGCCTGTCCGTCTATCAGGCTAACCTTGTTCCTTCTCCTGGTAGTCTTCTCCAGGATCCCGACCTCTAGGAGTACTGTGCTCCTTGCCACTGGGTGGAGCAACAGCTCCATACCTTCCGCCCAATCCCTCAGGGGCTTGGTCATAACAGAAAGAAGCGAAGCATGGAAGACAGGATGGATTTTCCACATACTGGGGAGGTGGAGTTTATACGATATCGGTGACAGTACATGGGTAATGGTAAAGGGTCCTTCTCTTTTTGGGGCTAGCTTTGGGAAGGCGACGGAGCACTTCAGATTTTGGGCTTCCAGCCACACCTTCTCTCCTTTTTGGAATGGATGGAATTTGGAGCAATTCTGATTGGCCATAATCTGGCATGCAAGTTCGTGGGCTGCTAGAGCTTCATCACGTGCTGCTAGTAGAGCCTTGATATGAGCATCCACAGCTGGGGTTTGTGAAGAGGGTTTGAGGATGGAGGGCAGAGGAATGGGTTTGTAACTCATCATGAGGAAAAATGGCAAACATCCAGTGACAGAGTGGGGTCTGTGATTATGGGCAAACTTGGCATGAGTAATAGATTCAGCCCATGTAGATGGAGAACTGCTGCAATAAATGTGTAAGTACGTCTTGATCTCCTGATTAATCCTTTCTGTTTCTCCATCGGTTTGAGGGTGGTAAGCAGAGGACAGGGCAAGGTCATACCCAAGTAGGTTTCTGAGGGCTTTGGTGAAGGCAGAGGCAAATTGAGGGCCTCTGTCAGAGATGATTTTGGAATAGAGTCTGAATCATCGGTAGACTTTGTGGAAAAATAGATCAGCAACTCCCTCTGCAGTTACAGAAGTCATAGTGGGGCATAAAATTACCCCCTTTGTGTTACGAACTCGTTTCCTTTAACCTAACTACACTATTCGTACACTCGTAGTCTACACTTTTTCTCCTTTATATTTTGTCACAACAGGTCACGTGACTTCCCCTATCCTTCCCTTCTCACAATCACGTGACCAGACCTAGGCCCCTATGACATCAGATCATGTGACTAGTCTAGACCATGACATCATAGATAAGAGTCTATTCTGCTATTGGTGTACCTTTCCTTATCTATCGTACCACTCTTACCATTTATTAGTCATGTATATTAGTCAGACTCTTGGCATATGTATATATACCTGGGTGATGCTACGACTGTTCCCCAGTCTAGCTCACTTGGGCATTACCTGGGATCGTACCTCAGGCCTAAGGTGGGATACCTAGTACTATTCTCCTATTCCCTTGCCCATGGTAACCATTCCACGTGTTCTCTATTTTTTCCTCTTCATCGTAAAACGTTACCGAGCGTCATAGTCGGTCTTGTCGTTCCACCTCGTCTCATACTTAGGTTTAGTAGTACGGTCTCGTTTCACTTTGTAAGGCCATGATCGACCATGACCAACAAGGCATCAAAGCTGGAAGAGGGGGGCAGTCCCATAATCAGATCACATGACAACTGTTGGAGTGGGCAGGTGATGGAGGAGTGAATCGGGGAAATCAGTGGGGAGTTGGGATGGGTATTTACTTTGGCGGCCTGACATGTGGCACAACTGGCAATGAAATTGTGGACATACGAAGCAAGTCCTGGCCACCAGCACTCAGATGCAACCAACTGACGAGTTTTGAGGAATCCTGGATGGCCGGAAGAGGGATGGTCATGGCAGCGAGTGAGAATGGCATGATGATGCTCAGGGGGAACGTATACACAGCCTTGGTAAGTAAGTATGCTGTCCACCATTTGGAAGTCCACCAGATGGCCACAGAGGGACACCGGAATATCTTCAATGCGCTGCAGGTGCTGCAGAACTACATCATCTGTTAGGGAGGAGTGACAGATCTTGTCCACTAACGCAGTATTGATAAGGTTGATGAAGAGGGAGGGGGGCAAGAGGGCAACACCCTCATTGTCAGTCCCAGATGGGAATAGATCGGAATGATGGGAAAGGGCGTCAGGACTGACAAGGAGTTTTCCTTCAACATGGATTAACTTCAGGTCGAAGTCAGTGAGGTCAAGGAGCTAGCATGCTTGTCAGCGATTCAGGTGTTGGGGTTGCTTAAAGTACAGCAGGTTTTTGTGGTCAGTGAAAACTTGAACGGGAAAGGGGGCGCCATGTAGATAGTGATGCCATTCCTTAAGTGTGTGGATAATGCCAAGGAGTTTGTGATCGTAAACATCGT
>JBBPJV010001269.1:0-10201 GCA_038088915.1 Sutorius aff. eximius
AAAAACACCAGCCCATGTGTGTCTCCTCCCACCTCATTTTATTCCGCACGATCGCCATCCAACAAACCAACTGATCGTGACGCTGACGATGGGGCCAATGCAGCTACGAGGAGATCGTTCGCGACTACCCGGTCACGTACGTCGCTGGGGGGGCCTCCCAGAACGCTGCGCGTGGGGCTGCTGTACGTCTTTTACTCACGATCGTGTCGCACGTTCTGACTGTGGGTTGGGACGGGTAGTACGTCCTCCCCCCTGGCTCGGTGGTGTACACGGGCTGCGTCGGCGATGATGACCTCGCTGAGCAGTTGCGCGCGGCGAATAAGCGGGAAGGGTTGGACGAGGTGTACCTCGTCAGGGAAGGGGAGAAGACGGGCGCATGTGCGGTCGTCCTCACGGGTCACGATCGGTAAGTCCGCCCCGTTGTCGTTGTCGCCTGCTGATGCAGGGACGCCTCGTTCTAGCTCGCTTGTGACGACGCTCCGCGCCGCTGAGAAATTCGACGTGGCGCACCTCTCGTCGCCGACGGTCGCCCCGCTCGTCGAGGCCGCCGAGGTATTTTACGTCGAAGGTTTCTTCCTCTCGCACGGTGTCGACGCGGTGCTCAAGCTCAGCCAACACGCGTCCGAGAAGAACAAGGTACGGAGCGCCCCTCGTCCAAGTCTGCCCGACTCACCCCACGTGCGCGCAGACGTTCGCCCTCAACCTCTCCGCCCCGTTCATCCCCCAATTCTTCAACGCCCAGCTTAAGCAAGTCCTTCCCTACACAGACGTCCTCATCGGGAACGAATCTGAGGCGCAGCAATATGCCGAAACCATCCTCGGCGCTCCCTCCCTCTCCATACCCGAGATCGCCCAGGGGATCGCGCGCTTCCATAAAGCTAACGCACGTCCGCGCGTCGTCATTATCACCCAAGGACCCGGGTCGACCATTCTCGTCAGGGGGGACGAGGAACCCAAGGTGTACACCGTCACGCCGATCGAGAGCGCGTTGATCGTGGATACGAACGGCGCAGGGGACGCGTTCGCGGGCGGGTTCTTGGGGGCGTACGTCGCTGGCAAGAGCCTCGACGAGTGTGTCGAGGTCGGGCACAAGCTGGGGGCCATGTGTGTGCAATTGGTGTGTCTCCTCTTTTTCGTTTTGCGTCGGGCAGCATTGACGGATGCGTCTTGTTTTCTTTGACGACAGGTCGGTCCCCAGTTCAAGTGGCCCAAGGTCCAAGTGCTCTGAGCCGTCAAGGCATCAAATTCGACGTGAATTGTGTTTATACCTTGTTGCCGTTTCCCCTCGCTCTCAACAGCGAGATACGCGTGTATCTGTACTCGGATGTCCTCACATCACCCGCTTTCCACAGCATGTAGCATTTAAAGCCCTGTCATTACCCGCACCGAATGCAAATTTGTGATATCAATCATCAACATGCGTGAAAAGTGTCTAGGAAACATTCTAGGTCGTTCAAACGAGGGCGCCGCGTCCATGCGCGAGGGGTGTAAGTGCAATAGTGCAGTACACGTCCAACCAAAAAGACGTGACTGAAGAAGATTAAGAGAGTGCTATGACAATATAATACCATGGATAGAGTACATATTTATGAAGGCGGTGGAGAAGCCAGAGACTCCTGTCTCAGAATCTGGAGCATTAGATCGAGTACCATAAACGTCTCGTTGCTCGTACTGACCTGCGTCAACAGCTCGGCTGGTGCAGAGACGGTGAGAAGGGAGACAAGAAAGAGGGGGGAAACCGACCTGGGTTCAGCATGGGTTCACCGTCCTCTGTAAGTATCTGCTCCATTTCGAGCGGACGTTCCAGAGGCGTTGGGTGAGACGGATAAGGAGGATCTCGGTCTGGTACAAGCAAATTTTGGGTAGCGGTCGTTTCGCTGCCGCTGCCGTCCCCTTCCGCGTTGGGTGGTTTGATTAAGCTGGGCGAAGGATTAGACTTCCCACAACCGGGAGATGACCCAGCTTCTGGTACTGTTGGTGCTTGACCATCCGCGGAAAGGTCTCCATCTATGTGTTGAACTTTGTGTTGAGATGTTGCACGGACGCGCAAAATGGGACTCACTGTCAACAGTACTCGCAGAGGGGGACACTAGTGAAGGATCGATCACAGTGGCCTCGGGGTCACCTGCCTCCGGGGGGTCCTCCATTCCTGCGCGATCCAGTGAAGGGTCGACAGCCATCGCAGGGCTACTCTTGCGTGACGATGACGATTCGCCGTTGCTGGATGAACTAGTGCCGTTCGGTATCTGTTGGGCCACGACATCGGGAGGAAGGGGATGCATCGTGTCGGGCCGATAATATTGTGGTGCACTGTAGTAGGGTTGTGCATAACCAGGGTGGATCATATGAGGGGGAGGGGGTTGAGAACCATCGGCAGCCCAGGGGGGCGCAGGCTGCCAGCTTGCTTGATGTAGCCGAGCTGCAGATGTAGGAAGACCAACAGCAGGGGAATAGTGGCCATCCACCATGATGCCAGGTGGGGGCATCATGACTGCAAACGCTGGCATCAGGGAGTCACGTCAGTAATGCATATACTCACCGCCTGCAAATGTATGTTGACGGTAATAGCTTTGTGGACCGCCTGGAGGAGGGACGGTGGTTTGAGGAAGGGGGGGAGGGGCGATGGGATTCTCCTTTGATGAGGGTGTTCTACTGCGGCTCTTTGATCGCGAACCCGAGGAATGAGGATCCTCGTCATTCATGGATGCCCTTCTGTCTACGCCGTCTGTAGGCTCGATCACGACCCCATTATGTCTGGCACGCAGGTTGATGACGCGAGAAGGAAAGGCAAGGTGCATGCACTGACCTCGATTTTTGATGTCTCCGCAGCGCGTCGGTCTGAAGTAGTGTGAGCAACATGCACGAGGCGAAAGAAGGAAGGACGGACACGAGTGAACCTTGCGTCGCACTGGGGACAAGCACTGTGGAGGGTGTGTGCTAGCGTGCCCCTATAATTAGAAGAACACGTACAATCCGGGCACGGAATGAAGCTTTGTCGTGCGCTGATGTCGCTTGAGATCAGCCTCTCTGGCGAACTGCTTGTTGCAGCCATTGATCCTGCAGGGCCATACGGAGGACTCTGCGGGCTTCTTTGAGGACGGTTTGTCTTGTTGGGGTGTTTTCTTCTTGTGTGTCTCCTTCTTCTGGTCAGGCTGCGAGCACGAGGACATACGATCCGAGATGCGGGTGGCTGATTGAACGGGAGACCGGGATGTGATGAACAAGAGCGTTACGCACTGTCTGCTTTGACTGTCGGACCATCTCGCTTTTGCAGACGCTCACGTATCTCACTGCCGAGCACGACGTCGGTGACAATCCTTGGGTGTGTTCTCGACTGCCCCGTCTCTTTTGGCGGTGGCTTCGGAAACGGGTGGCTGATGATCCCAGGCGGCGACTTCGGGCGTGGCGTATGTTCGCAGCGCTGTGGCTGCCCTCGCCCGCACCCACAAAATCACTTATACACACACAAATACATCGCGTAATCAACCCCCCTCGACCCCCTCAATCTTCTCCTCCTCCCAAGTAGATGGAGGACCGTGAAAGTAGCCAGGTAACCTGCTTCCGTCGGGTGCGATACCACAGTGGCTACCAAAGGCGCATCAAACCGCGTGAGAAACGTGAATATATGCCTCTTACTCGACAATCTGCTTCCAGTATGTCTCAAATTCGAATTCAAACTCGTAATCTCCCCCGAAATCAGCATCGAGCTGGGATCGTGGAACAAGCTCAAAGAGGTCCGGGTTAAACCGCATCTATCGCCGCGGATTAATGGCTCGATAATCACGTCAAATAAGCGTTATCTAAACCTTGTCGCGCGTGACGGGATCCAGGAATGGAGAGATCCCCTTGTAGAAAAAGTTGAGAAGCAGTGGAAGATTCGTGACGATGGCGCGTCCCAGCGTTTCGACGTAATGTTGTTGCAGAATCGTGAGTACCTGCCAAATACGTCATGACAAACAGAACGGGATCATGGCCGCATGCTTACCCTGCTTGCCACGGATATAGAAGGGTTAGTACGCAGGGTGGTCGTTTTGTAATCAACAATGATAACCAAGGACTCTTGACCCGGTGGCATCATGTCCTTGGCGCGTTCTCTGTTCGGGCCCCGTTAAGAACAGCTTATGCAGCGGGCGGCGCCACTTACAGCCACCACACGAGATGTCTCAGCTGACGGGGACCTGTCTCAGTATTTTCTCTTCCGGGTCGCATATAGATGATGGGGCGGCCATCCTTGTCAAATCCCGTGAGTAAACTGTAAGACATGTCAATCCAGCGCGCGCAAACGCGGATCGAGATGGAAGCACATTTTACCGGTCTCACTCTCCATCTTGACCTGGGACGGACGAAGTGTTCATTGATGAGTAGTGAGACGCGTCACCCGGCTCACCTCTTCCGGCGGAATGAGCTCGGGCTTGAATTCGCGTCTCCACTCTAATGTCGATTTGATCCTCTTCTGGGCATCATGCATTCTCCATTTCGCGGCGCGCATATAGCGAGGAATGGTATCGGGTTTGCATAGCCATCGAAGTTCCCACTTGTGATATGGATCCGAGGCGGGTAAGAGGAGAGAGTGAGCATACTTTTGAAACAGGATCACGAGCAATAAGGCGATACGAATTCGATACTAAGTTCCGCCAACTCTTACCATGGAGCTGGACGCCTTACCTCCTGAAGCACTTCTATCTGCGCGGCCTGGTCTTCGGAGTACGTGTAAACGGGCGCAATCACCGTTCCCGTCTCTGGTGCGGTGAGTACGGCGGTGGTGAGCGGCATTGCGGAGAGCTCTAGGGAATATGGTGAGAGAAATCAGTCAGAGGAGCCGCGTCAACCAGTCATGTCATGACGAGAAGGTAGGACCATAAATATGTGTCATCGAGCACAACCTCGTCGCGGAGTTTGATTTCGACGCGGCTTGACTTTTGCTTCCTCCAGCCATGCATTTGATGTACACCGTCGACGACAATGGGAACAGGGTATACACCCTCAAAGTACGTCCTTTCATCTACCGTCTCAAGCCACCTCGCTCATCGTTCTGGCCAGAAAACGACCTCTGAGGGGAGGATTACTAAGTCGGCGCATCCAGGTACATTTTTGCCGTCGGGTTTTGATAGGTCGATTTAAAGGTTTCTGTGCAGCGCGTTTCTCGCCGGATGACAAGTTTTCTCGCCACCGTGTCACTATTAAAAAGCGTTACGGTGTTCTACCCACACTCCTTCCAGCCAAGCCTATGTAAGCTTGCACGCACGGGCGTTTGTCGGGATGGCGTAGCAATGGCAGATCGACAGCCTACACTGTGACGCAAAATCGGAAATAAGAAAGAGGCTTAGGCATCAGTGTAGCATAGCTCTTGGATCCCTGGGTCGAAACTGTACAGCCAGGGACTCGATCAGCGATTTGCTTTGATCACGGAAACGGTTGACTGATTAATGGTGAGGGTGATTTTCTCAGCATGTTGGGAGCTGTGCCACGGCCCGATCAGACAAGTTCAAGTTTGTCACATCGCAATTGAGACTCGTTGTGCCTTGGGGGGGTTGCTCGGCGATTGACATTAGCCGCGATTTCGCCACTGGTGAGACCTCAAATTGACGGTTCGCGGACCCGAATCCTGACGTGGGTTGACGAACGCTGACTCCAAGATGACCAACTGAACACCAATTGACTCACGTCCCACCACCGCATGTCCCACTTTTTTTAGAAGCCGGGTTTCCGAGCGTCGGACACAGCCAGGGCCAACGAGGAAACTTCCTAACCCCAACTGACGTCGATTTCTGCAGTCTGTACGATCCCCGAGCCCGTCGGTCACCTAGAGATTCCGCCTCGCTGCATTCCACGCGGCGTGCAGCCTTGGCCTTGGTAACTCGACACCCGTCTGGTGTGGAAAAAAAAACGCAGTGTCTCAGAGTTTTCCACGAACACGTAGCGTTCCAGCGTCAAACCACTACATGTGACTCGCTATGGCTCATGGCACTGCCCCTCCGGGGCCCGACCCTTGGCCAGTCTGTAAGAAGGTGAGCCTTTTTCAGACGAATCGGGATCGAAGACCTCGAAGGTTGCGATGATCATGTCTGACTTAGGCCACCCGCAATGATACGTAGTTGCGGTTGGATAAGCCGGTAAGGTAACCTTTGGTGGCGGGAAACGCATCCGGCCAGATCGAGGTTCCGACGATTCGGACAGGGACTTCGTCAGAAGGCAAATAAGTCGCCGGGGGACCCTTATAAAACTCCTCAACGCAAGGACATCCTTGTACCCCAGATTAGTCCCCTCACACGTTCTGTCAACATGGACACGGGGGCGACCTCGCTACCCACCACCAACGATGCGACACACATCGACATTGTCGAACTCGACGCTACGTCCCATGTAGACGTCGAGTCCGCAGAGGCCACCTTCAACGACCTTGCGCGTCAGCTTTCTCGGCGTTCGACCGTCCACGAAGATCAGTCCAACAAGACCTCGCGAACCGCCTCGGTAGATGACGGCGACATGGAAAAGGGCGATGAGCTCGTCAGGCCTTTCGACCTTCGCGAATATCTCACGTCTTCAAACGATGCCCACCAAGCAGCTGGGATCAACCACAAGCATGTCGGCGTCACCTGGGAGGACCTCGAGGTCCAGGTCATTGGAGGAGCCGATCACAAGGCGAGTGCGCCCACACAGCTATTACCCGTTCTGTCTTCATCCTGAACCCACATACATAGATATACATAAGAACTTTTGGGGGTACGTCTGTGGCACAACTCCGATTATTATGCTAAGCCGATCACTGCATGACAGATGCCGTTATTCATTTCTTTCTGAGCCCCTTCCTTTGGCTCTGGAGCCTTATCATGCGATTCGTACCCCTTCGACAACTGCCAACAAGGACCATCTTACACAGGCACGCCCGTCATTATCGCATTGCCGACCGTCGCACGATGCTGAATGTAGCATATCAGGTCGTCTGGTGTCCTCAAACCTGGTGAAATGTGTCTTGTTTTGGGTTGTCCCGGGGCCGGATGCTCCACGTTCCTCAAAACTATTGGCAACCAGCGAGATGGATATGCGGTCGTCAAAGGTGATGTGCAATATGCCGGCATTGACGCTGCAGAGATGGCCAAGTTTTACACAGGGGAGGTAGCCTATAATCAGGAAGGTACGGTCGTTCATCCTCCCTAATTATCTTGCTCGAGTTTGATAAAACTATAGACGATATCCATATATCCACGTTGACCGTCGCTCAAACGCTAGAATTTGCTCTCTCAACAAAGACGCCTGGACCGAACGGTCGTCTCCCGGGCGTGTCCAGAAAAGAATTTGACACCATGGTCCAAGACACCCTCTTGAAAATGCTCAACATTTCGCACACTCATCAAACCCTCGTTGGAGATGCGTTTGTTCGCGGTGTATCCGGTGGCGAGCGAAAACGTGTTAGTATTGCCGAGATGATGGCGACGCGCGCTCGTGTTCAGTCCTGGGACAACTCCACGCGTGGTCTCGACGCGTCCACCGCATTGGATTTCGTCAAGAGTCTGCGCATTATGACAGACGTGTTGGGCCAGACCACTTTTGTCAGCCTGTAGGTTTGCGAACATCGGATGTTGGCGTTTGTTGACAGTGCCTCTAGGTATCAAGCCGGCGAGAGTATTTACGAGTTGTTTGACAAGGTCCTTGTGTTAGACAAGGGCCGTCAGGTATACTTTGGACCCATCTCGGAAGCACGCCCGTACTTTGAGAATCTGGGCTATCGGGCCCTTCCGCGCCAAAGCACGGCTGATTATCTTACCGGGTGTACGGACCCTAATGAACGTCAATTTGCCGATGGTCGCTCAGAAGATGACGCACCATCTACTCCTGAAGGCCTCGCAAATGCCTTTCTTGGCTCACCCACGCATGCCAAGGTCCAACATGCTCTCGACGACTTTAAACAACGTATGGAGACTGAAAAGGAGGATCAGCAAGCATTTCGTGCTGCTGTCCTCGCTGACAAAAAACGCGGCGTGTCGCAAAAGAGTCCCTATACTCTCGGGTTCATCGGGCAAGTCAAGGCACTCACGACTCGGCAGTTCCGCGTCCGTCTTCAGGATAGGTTTCAATTGACGACAAGCTTTGCAATAGACACAGTCCGTCGTTTTGTCCTGAGCTGTGGCTGGTTTTGATTGTCTTTCCAGATACTGGCCATAGTTCTCGGTGCTGCCTTTTTGAATTTACCCAACACAGCAGAAGGGGGATTCACCCGCGGTAGTGTTATTTTTTCTGGGATTTTGACCATCTGTCTGGAGGCGTTCGCCGAGGTACGTTACCACCCATTCTCCACGAGCTCTAGTGTTGACTTTTTACGAACTCTATTTAGATGCCCTTGATGATGTTGGGACGCCCAACAGCGAACAAGCAGATCGGCTACGGCTTTTACCGCCCTGCTGCTGTAGTATTTGCGAACTTCCTTGCGGATATACCCTTTTCGGCTGTCCGAGTGTTCATTTTCGACATGATCGTGTATTTCATGCCGGACCTGTGGGTGGACCCTCGGGTCGTCTGGCTATCCTATCTGACTTGTTCTTAGGGCACGCTCTGCCGGCGGATTCTTCACATTCCATTTGTTCGTTTACTTGACGTACCTCGCCATGCAGGGTTTCTTCCGCACCTTTGGATTGTTGTGCGTCAGCTTTGACACTGCCTTCCGACTTGTCACGTTCTTCCTCCCAAACATGATGCAATATACGGGCTACATGATACCCATCTTCCAGATGAAGCGATGGCTGTTTTGGATCGTACGTCTCATCATGTCGTTCGTCGGTGTTGGCTCATGTGCCCATAGAGCTATCTCAATCCGCTGGCGTACGCGTGGGCCGGGGCGATGGAGAACGAGTTCATGCGCACGTCGTTGATCTGCGACGGACCCTATGTCGTGCCCCGGAACGGCCCCGGAATGACCAAATACCCGTGCGTGATTCCGTTCGTGGATGGGAACAGAGACTCAGACTCGTGACAGGGACACGTTGGGTCCTAACCAAGTCTGCACCATCTTTGGCGCGCAGGCGGGGAGTGACGTTATCGTTGGCAACGACTATCTAGAAGCGCAATACGGGATCGACGCTGCGGATATCTGGCGTCGCAATCTCGCGGTCGTCATTGGCTTTTTGATTTTCTTCTTGTTCGCGCAGGTGATTGCGATTGAATATCTCTCGGTGAGTTCTATTATATGTTTTGGTACCAAAATCATAACGATTTCGTAGCCTAAAATGTTTGGGGGTTCGCTCCAAATTTATGCCAAAGAAGATCAGGAGACGAAGGTGCTCAACGAGATTCAACACGAGAAGAAGGTCCGACGTGGCGAAAAGTCTGACGACGGCGAGACACAAAAGATGTCGCATGACGAAGAAAAGTGCGTACCCGCTGTGTGGGTGCACCATCGTGCTTCGTACTGATCCCCGTGTCGCAGGGCCGGAAAGCAGGCTCACAGGAAGGCCTTTACGTGGGAGAACCTCAATTACACCGTCCCTGTTCCCGGTGGGACAAGAAGGCTACTTCACGATGTTTGTGGTTATGTGAAGCCGGGAACGTTGACGGCGTTGATGGGTGCTTCTGGTGCAGGTGCGTTTGTATTGCATCGCTCTGCGCTGCAGCGAGTTTAACACGTAGGACAGGGAAGACAACGTGTCTTGATGTCCTTGCACAGAGGAAGAACATTGGCGTTATTACGGGTGACATCCTTGTTGATGGCCGGTCTATTGGTGCAGACTTTGCACGCGGCACTGCGTATGGTATGCCTCACGCCCCTAATTTTGGCGTCTTCTAATGTCCATTTATCCATTTATAGCTGAGCAGATGGACGTTCATGAGGGAACAGCCACGGTCAGGGAGGCGTTGCGCTTCTCGGCATACTTACGGCAACCCGCAGAGGTTCCCATCGAAGAGAAGAACCGTTACGTCGAAGAGCTCATCGAACTTCTGGAGCTCCAGGACCTGACGGAGGCACTCGTATTCACGCTGAGCGTCGAGGCACGCAAGCGTCTCACCATCGGTGTCGAATTGGCGAGCAAGCCCGCGCTCCTCTTGTTCCTGGACGAACCCACCTCGGGGCTGGATGCACAAAGCGCATGGAATCTGGTGCGCTTCTTGCGCAAACTCGCCGATCAAGGACAGGCTATCCTGTGCACGATACACCAGCCATCAAGCTTGTTGTTCGAGAGTTTTGACCGTCTGCTCTTGTTGGAGCAGG
>JBBPJV010001270.1:0-10200 GCA_038088915.1 Sutorius aff. eximius
GAATGTATTAACCCCATTCCCCTGCAATATAGGGAATTCTCTGAAATCTGCTCAGAAGACGCTGCCAAAGCCCTACCCCCACGAAGATCATATGACCACCCCATTCATTTAGAAGAGAACTTTGTCCCAAAGATTGGGAAAACCTACCACCTATCCCCTGAAGAAAAAGAAGCTGCCAATAAGTTCTTGGATGAGAACCTAGCATCCAGAAAAATCTGCCCCTTCCAGTCTAAACAAGCTTCCTCCTTCTTCATTGGAAAGAAGGATGAAAAACTCCGACCCTGCCAAGACTATCGTCACCTCAATAAATTTACCATATGAGACGCTTACCCCTTGCCACTAATCTCAGATCTCATAGATAAGACCCACAATGCCCACATATTTACCAAGTTTGATGTCCAATGAAAATACAACAACATCTGCATCAAAGAAGGCAACAAATGGAAAGCCGCCTTTGTCACCCACTGGGGACTGTTGTGAGACCATCCCCGTTAACCTACATTTATCCTAGTCTAGGGTTAGCCTAGCTAGTACCTACATTCACTACACTTTGGACTTGCATATTTCCTGTACCATAGCATGTGACCCTATCATGTGACTGCCTTTCCCATCCCTGGCACATGACCTAGTCATGTGACCATATGTACCATACAGTAGCTTACAGACTATTATGTATCTATGATGTCATAGGATCTAGACCACTACGTCATAGTCTAGCTCCTTACATCACCTCATTCTCTACCTTGTATTACTATACAGGGTACTGGCACAGCATGGTCTGTGTGCTGGCCCTTTGCATATATAAAGGGCATGGTGAGATGGACTGGATTCCCTCCAGTCTTGTCAACCTGTGCATCACCTGGGTCTAAGGGGGAGCGGCCTTTGCTGCTACTAGGCTTCCCTTCCAGTGAGAGGTGCTCATACAGACTGACCATTCATTATCCTCTCATTGTACACCATTGCCGGACGTCATACCTGGCCTTCTCTCTATCAGATCATCATTAGCACGTCATCGGGTGGCCCTCCAATGCTGTGCACTTGGGGTTAGGGTTAGAGGTTTGCCTTGTCCTTAATGAGTTCCTCCTTGGGCACATTACAGCACAGCTCCTGAGGCTATATCTGATGTGTCGCATTCAATGCGAATGGGATGGGAAGAATCAGGGTATGTGAGAAGCGGTGTGGAAGTGATGATTTGCTTTAGTTTATTGAATGCCGCTTCACATTCTTCCATCCATATGTAAGATGTGTCTTTTTTTGTTAGATTGTTCAGCAGTCTTGCCACATCTGCAAATCCTTGAATAAATCAGCGATAGTAGTTTGCCATGCCGAGAAATGATTGTAGCTGTTTTAAATTACAAGGTTGGGGCCAGTCGGTTATAGCTTTGACTTTGGGTTCCTGCATCTCTATCCCCTCCTTAGAGACGACCATACCAAGATAATCTACTTTGTCCTTGTGAAAGAAACATTTCGATGATTTTAAATAAAGATTGTTTTCATGTAATCGTCTGAGGACTTCACAAACTACTTCGATGTGCTCTTCTTTTGTCTTCTTGGACATGAAGATCATGATGTTGTTGATATAAATTACCACTACTATGTACATGTCAGCAAATATGTCATTGACCATGTTTTGGAAGGTGCCTGGTGAGTTGCACGTTCTGAAATACATAACAAGGGGTTTATAGGCACCAATTGGGGTTGTGAAAGCATCTTTCCATTTGTCACCTTCTTTGATGCGAACATTATTGTAGCCCCATCGTAAATCCAGGGTCATGAACATATCTGTGCCTTTGGGGTGATCAATGAGTGTGGGGATTAAAGGAAGGGGATAGTTGTTTTTCTTTGTATGTTCATTTAGATATCTATAGTCCATGACCATACATTTTTTGCCATCCTTTTTGGGTATAAAGAATACAGGAGAGGTTTGATCCAATTTGGAGGGTCGGATATATCCTTTTGCCAGCTCCTTTTCTATAAATACTTGCACTTCTTCTAACTCTGTATCAGATAGTGTGATGATGCAACCCTTCTTTTTTATGAAGCCAGGGTTGAGCTCAATTGCATGATCCCATGGTTTTCTTGTTGGCATCTGATGGGATTCTTGTTCCAAGAAAACGTCCAAAAAGTCCCAGTACTCTTTGGGAATCTCTGTTTTTAGTTTTTTGACTTCTTTGGTCGGTATTGATCACATTTCTAATGTGGGAGCTGTGTGGCAGCAATCA
This sequence comes from Sutorius aff. eximius, assembly GCA_038088915.1. Lineage (NCBI taxonomy): Eukaryota > Fungi > Basidiomycota > Agaricomycetes > Boletales > Boletaceae > Sutorius > Sutorius aff. eximius. The sequence continues at coordinate 2,223 of JBBPJV010001270.1, forward strand.
GTACATTGAGGGAAAGAAATAATTTTGTCAACCCAGTTGACTATTGGATTGTGGCATGCCAGCCAGTCGTAACTGATGATCAAATCTTGATTACCCAGGAATGATATGAAGGCTTCAATAGCTTCTGTGTGTGGGTTTCCTTCTTTGTCATGGACAATGATTGTGAGTGACACTTTTTTGGTAATTCTTCCGATGGCTTGATCAGATCCATTGGCATTGAGTATGCAGAATTCCCGTCCTAGTGGGATTCATTTGATTTTATGATCATCGACATAGATGGAGTCAATGAAAGTATGCATTGCCCCTGAGTCTAATAAGGCTGGGGTATTGCCTGTTTTGATCCAGCACTGTTTTCCATCTTGGACAGCGAAACCATAGATTGTTGTATCAAGTGAGAACTTGACGGATCCTTGTGACTGGGCATAGCCAGTCAGTGTGAGGTTTTCATAAATATCATAAATGTAAAATATGTTGGAATCATTACTATGTAATTTTTTTGTTTTTTGTTTGGGAGAATTAAGCACAGCTTCATTGTTGGCTGCCATGCCCTTTCGGGATGCTCCCTCAACTTTACAGGAAGTAATTGAGTTAAATAATACAGGGGGTTCACTATTACTAGTGTTCAATTCGCACAAATTATTGTTCTTAGAATTGTGAATTGGTAAACAAGAGAAACGGTTAGAGAAAGATGAGTCAAGAGGAACTATGTAATCCAATCTAAATCTACCTCGCTGAGATCTAGATCCTGCTAATTTAAAGAGATCTTGGCCTCTGATTCCTTTTTGGCTTCTTGGGCTATTCTAGCCTGCCAGTAAGCCTCAGCATCTTTATTGTCCCATGAGGAGTGGGGACCCAAGTGGCCATGACTGGGCCGTGCAGTTTGATTTGAGACGACGAGGGTGGAGGATGTCGGAGGGGTGGGGAGAGGGCATGAGGAGTAACACAGGCGAGAAGGACCGGGTTGGTCAAACTGGAAATATGTGGGGTCATTGAACATTTCCCTGTTTCTCATCTGTTGTGGTGGCAGGCATGGTCATTGCAGTTCTTTGCACTCTCGTGCAATGTGGCCAGTTTTCTGACAATTGTAGCACGTGATGTCAGTTCGTGCTGGCCGCGCTTGTTGTGCTCTGATTTCCATAGGAGCGCCACGTCTGGGTTGCGTTCCCATTGCTGTAAAGCGCTGGGGTCCTTGTCATTGAAAGGGGATGAAGCGTTGTCCTCTTTCATAGCAGATATGCTCGAACCTTTCTCCCATTTCGGCATACTTGTTCAGAGTTTGATCAAATGAAAGATCTCCCTCATTTTGTAAAATGGCAGTGTATATTTTGTAGTCAACTGCCTTTCTAAGCAGTCTGACAGTGGTGTCATCATGGATTTCTATTTCTTCCTTGAGAAATTGAAATTCATTGAGGAACTCATTTGTACAATGGTTCCCTTGCCTCAAGTTTTCCAGCTTATTATAGGCCTGCTCCTTGTAATCAGCAATTTTAAAGTATTTTTCTATGTCCTTTTTTAAATCGTCCCATTCTGGCCATTTGTCCTTGGTTAAGCCTTTTGAAATTCGAAGATGGGTGAAGGCACTGGCATTGCCCGACATCCACATCAGCACTGCTGCAGCCTTTTCTTTATCTTCACAGAGTGGATGCCATTTCTGGGTCGATACCCAGAGCTCCATGAATAACCACCATTTCTTGAATGTCGTACACTTTCCGTCCCATATCCTGGGATCGGAGAATTTCTTGTTGAAGCCTTTTGAGACTTCTTCTGCTTTGATTGTATTGAAGATGTAATTGATCTCATCTTTGACATCTTGCCAGGATGCTGACATGTTTTAGCCATAAAAGTATATTGTGCAGGGGCAGTGGTAAGGGGAACAGAGTTTATGGGCTGGACGGAGTGACCTTGTCATACAGTTGGCAAGAACTGTTCGCTCTCTGGGTTTTACTTTCTTATCCCAGCAAATGTCTTTGTGAGATGAAACCTAAATCTAAGCTAAAGCTACAATGAGGTGGAATGGCTAGAACAGGCTATGACGTCCTGCAACGTTTTACGATGAAGAGGATAGGAAAGGAACATGTGCAACGATGTACACAGGCAAGGGTAAGGAGAGACTAGATATTCCACTTAAGCCTAGGAGTGATTCCCAGATAACGCCCAAGTGAACTAGACTGGGGGACAGTCGTAGTATCACCCAGGTATATATACAAGTGCCAAGAGTATTACTAATACATAACTAATATATTGTGGGAATGGTACAATAGATAAGAGAATGGTACAATCAATAGCATAAGGGGCTCTTATCTATGATGTCATGGGTCTAGACCAGTCACATGATCTGATGTCATAGAGTCCAGGCCCTAGTCACATGATTGTGAGAAAGAGAAGATAGGGGAAAGTCATGTGACCTAGTGTGACAAAATAAAGAGAAAAAGAGTAGACTATGAGTGTACATGTTGAGAGTTAGAAAAATTAAATACGTATCATAACACTATCCCCTCCTTATGTCTCGACTTCCAGGTGAGAGAAACAAGAAGAGGTGGAATCAGTGAAGTTTTCATACAGTGAAAAAAGAAGATGGAATTCCTTCAAGGAAACACCACAAACATGGCAAGGGGCAGATGTGTGCTTAGAACGGAACTCCTGAATAGCATCCTGTGTGTTTTCCAAGTTGACCTCAGGTTCCCAGGTATGGTCAGTCTCATCCCAGCCCTTCCAGTGAACGAGATACTCCAGTTTGCCATGCTTCAATCGTGAGTCGACAATGAAGTCAACCTCATACTTGACAAGTCAATCCTTGGTGACAATGATAGGATCTGGGCAAATCACAGATTGGCCATCGAGAGGAGCATTGTATGATTTAACCCGGGAAACGTTTACAACCGGGTGAATTTTCATTGATTGGGGTAGATGCAGTTCAACTGCGTTAGGGAGTACTCGAGTGATTGGATAAGGGCCAAGCCATTTAGGGGATAGCTTGGGGGATGGAAAAGGGAGCATGAGGTTCTTTGTTGAGAGCCAGACTTGCTGGCCGACTTGGTATTTGGGATGTTCAGACCATGAGGATTTGGCCGAATGTTTCATGCATGTTCTTGTAATGTCAAGCATTGCTTGAATTTCCTTGTGGGAATGAACGAGGTCAGATCCGAATTGATGTGAAGAAACAGGGTTTTCAAAACCCATACAAGGGGCGTAATTCCGGGTAACAGCAAAGGGTATGGTGCCAGTGGCAGCCGTGAGGGAATTATTGTGTTGGAATTGAGCCAACTTGAGCCATTCAGCCCACTCGTTTTGTTTCTTAGCGACATAGATGTGAAGGTACTGTTCTAGGTCATGGTTGATTCATTCAGTCTGACCGTCAGTCTGTGAATGGAATGCCATAGATAGCTTTTGCTGAATTCCAAGCAACTTGCAAAGCTCTCGGGTGAAATCAGAGGCAAACTGGGGTCCTTGATCGGAAACTACACTACTAGGGAGTCTGTGGGTACACCACACGTGATCTCTAAATAATCATGCTGTATCTAGTGAAGAAAAAGTTTTTGTACAAGGAATGAAAACTACTTCTTTCGAGAATCGATCAACAACTACCATAATAGCTGTATACCCATTTGATTCGGGTAAGTCCATAATGAAATCAACCGATATATCCTGCCAGGGATGTTGTGCGGCTGGAAGAGGTATTAATTTACCAGTGGGGGGTTGATTTCCTGATTTGGAGGTGATGCAGCCATGACAAAAATCAATGAAGGTATTGACATCTTTGGAAATCCCAGGCCAGCTGTAATGTCATTGGATTGAGGTGAGTGTATGGGATCTTCCAGGATGCCTGGCTATCGGTGATTCATGATATAACTTAAGGATTTCGGATCTCAGATCTGGTGGGACAAAGACTTGTTTCTTGGCATTGATGTAACAGCCAAGAGAGGAGTCAAGATCGTAACCGTAATGGTCACCGTCAAACTCATAGGAGTGTTCGATGATCTTGTTGAAGATCTCAGGAGAGAGAATAGCCTGCTTAGCAAAGAGAGCCAGAGGTAGAACTGTAACATTTTTGTTTATGTCCTCAGCGGCTTCTCCATGGTCGGGATGGCAGGGTAATGCATCTGCACGACCATTTGTTGATCCTGGTTTATACAGGATCAAATAGTTATATTCCATTAGAAATGCATGCCAGCATGCTTGTCATGGGGACAGATCTTGTGGTTTCCTCCAGAATTCTAGATTCCAGTGATCTGTCCATATTTCGAAATGATCTCGATCAATGAGATGGTGATGCCATTCTTTTAATGCATGGATAATGGCGAGCAATTCTTTGTCATAGACAGGGTAATTGCATTCTGTGGAGTTGAATGAGTGTGAAATAAAACCGGCTGGATGCCAGTTTCCGTCTTTGAGTTGATATGAGAGCACAGCTCCCAAGGCGATATCTGAGGCATCGCATTCAATGCGAATGGGATGAAAAGAGTCCGGGTACATGAGAAGCAGCGTAGAGGTGACTATTTGTTTGAGCTTGTTGAATGCCACTTCGCATTCTTCTGTCCATATGTATGGGGTGTCTTTTTTTGTAAGATTATTAAGTGGTCTAGCTGCATCGGCAAAGCCTTGAATGAAACGATGGTAGTAGTTAGCCATTCCTAGGAATGACTGTAACTGTTTGAGGTTGTGGGGCTGGGGCCACTCTGTAATAGCCTTAACCTTCGGTTCCTGCATCTCTATCCCCTCCTTAGAGATGACCATACTGAGGTAATCCACTTTATTCTTGTGGAAAAAGCATTTCGATGGTTTTAAATATAAGTCATTGTCTCATAATCGCTGAAGGACTTTGCGAACAACTTCAATGTGTTCTTCTTTCATCTTCTTGGATGTAAAGATCATGATGTCGTCAATATAGATAACAACTATGGCATACATATCAGCGAAAATGTCATTCATCATATTTTGGAATGTGCCAGGGGAGTTACACATGCCGAAATACATAACTAGAGGTTCATAGGCGCCGATTGGTGTGGTAAATGCGCCCTTCCATTCATCGCCTTCCTTTATTCTCACATTGTTATAACCCCATCTTAGATCTAGGGTTGTGAACATATCTGCTCCTTTGAGTTGGTCAATGAGCATGGGAATCAGGGGTAGCAGGTAATTGTTTTTCTTTGTATGTTCATTGAGGTACCTGTAGTCCATGACCATATGCTTTTTTCTGTCTTTTTTGGGTATAAAAAATACGGGAGAGGTTTGATCTGATTTAGATGGTTGGATATAGCCTTTTGCCAGCTCCTTTTTCTATAAATATATGGACTTCTTCCAGTTCCATGTCTGACAAAGCAATAATATGACCCTTCTTTTTTACAAAATCAGGGTTCAGTTCAATTGCGTGATCCCATGGCTTCCTAATGGGCATGCAATGGGATTCCTGCTCTGAAAATACATCCAAAAAGTCCCAGTACTCTTTGGAAACCTTGTTTTTAAGTTTTTCCTCTTCTTCAGCTGGAATCGACTGAAGTTCCATAATAGGATTAGCATGGCATCTATCCATGCATCGAGAGAACATAATTTCTTTGTCAACCCAGTTGACATCGGGATTGTGGTGGGTCAGCCAGTCATAGCCAATGATTAGATCTTGGTTTCCCAGATATGATATGAAAGCGTTGATTGCTTCCATATGGGGGTTGCCATTCTTATCTTTGATGATGATAGTTAAAGCCACCTTTTCACGAATACAGCCGATGGCTTGGTCTGATCCATCAGCATTGAGGACTTGGAATTCTCAGCCGAGCGAGACTCATTCTAGTTTGTTATTGTTATGACTAGCTTGTGGGACGCCCTGGTAACCTTTTTCTCCTCTCTGTCATTGTACTAAAAGCCGCATCCCCTTCGATGCTCGGACTACCTTTCCCCTCGCCCCTATCTCCGGACTATCTGATAGCGGCTCATCCCTGTTACGACTGTTCCGGGTAGGACCAGGCGTAGCTCTTGATGATCACCTCTAACCACTAGGGCTTAGGGTCTAGGACGATGTTGACGACGACGACGAAGGTGAACGAGGAGGAGTTGCTCAAGGTGTAGCAACAAGACACGGGTAACGGAGTAACGACCACTTAACAGTGGGTCGAAGACTGACAAGGATGACGACGGGGAGGTGTTGATACACCGACGAAGAGTGGGACACAGTGCCCAAAATACTACCCCCTTTGTAGATAAAGGCGGGTGGACGAAGGTCGGCGGTGGTGACGACTAGTCAAGGATCCTCACTAGGCAACACCTAAGAGAAAGACGAATGGTGATTGAGATGATAGTGGTACAAGAGAGAACTAGCGTGAGGATAGTTCTACTGTGGCTACGGGTTTATATAGTAATAGACCCTGGGAAAGTATTACCCGACGGGGTAAGCATTAAGTAACCACGAGAAGTACGTCGAGGAGGAAGAAACTAAGTAGCTGGTGGAAGCGCTGCCGGCAAATGAGATAATGAATCGAGGGGTAGGAGAATGGCAGCGCTGTGAAAGGCAAAGAAAAGGAGACTAGTAGTACAGGAAAAAGAAACCGTAACAGTACCCCCTTTGTACACTTCGAGTCACCGACGAGAAGAAAGTCCCGCTAATTGTCAAACCCAGGCGACCCGGTCATGTTTCTTTCGGCATCGTAGTCCAGGGAGTAGTCGATGTCGGGGTCGTAGTGAGGTACCGGGGATGGTTCTCTGAAATAGATATCTCTACGGCGGCGAGGTCCTGGACTGGTAGTGATACGACGGGTTGTGATGCGGGGAGACGAACGAGCAGATCTGGTGGGCCCGGTAGAGGGCACGGAACCAGAAGAGGCTGAGGACGAAGAGGTAGATATCATGGGCGGGTGAGCCCGACGACGTAAGGGGCATCTTCTCTGGGCATGTCCTGGCGCGAACCAAAGGCATAAGGGGCACGAGTAGACAGGGCAGTTGACCCTGGTGTGACCTAACTGATGACAGTGATAGCATGCCTCGGCGTAGCGTGGGTGAGAGGAGAGAAGTGGGGTTCGGCCGGCGTTACCGGTCCAGAAGGCTTCCACTCTGTCCATTACGGCAGCCTCTTCAGAGTTGAGCGGTGACGAGGACGCGGAAGGTGAAGGTGTCGGGATAGGAAGGGGATCAGGAGACCCGATGCGTTGTTCTAATGATCCGTCCCTGGCAAGCTCCCGTACGTAGCGGTTGACGTCGTGCAGTAGTTCCCCAAATCGAAGTTGGTATCCCAGTTGAGCCAGGGCGGAGCGGAGGTTATCGTATACGGAGTTGGTGATAGAACGGAACAACTCTCCTCTGGCATCTTCTGGGTCGAGTCTGGTGATAATTCCGAGGCGTTGGGTCTGGAGCATGGCACGGTATAAGGCATAGAGGGGGGAGTCCATGTCCAAGTGTGACTCGATGGGTACTGCGAGACGGGATGATGAGATAAAGTGGTACAGGGACAGTTCATATTCCTGATCAGGCACCCCTGGGCGGGTTGCGTGGGCACCCTCTGGTAAGTCGACGGCGTCAACTCCGAGTCTGATACGGTCCGAGGGAGTGGATATGAGGGACGTGGGTACGGGTTGATTTTCTTCCGACGCCGGGGGCGTCGAGATACGAAAGGACAGTGGGGAGGACTCATCTCCCCATCCGGCTACTGAGACGGAGGATTCAGTATCTAAGAGGGAATCGAGAACAGACATGTCTTCTAAAGCTAGGGTTTCGATGGCGCGAGCAGTGGTTTCAGCGGTAGAGGTAGCGGAGGGGTAGGTAACAGCCATTCCGGATAGTAGTAGTCTGCGGTTGAAAAGTCTAAGAGCGTCGATGTGGTTTTGAGACATGAGGGAAGTTACGAGGGTGGAGTCTTTTATATTCCTCCAAAGCGGCCTTTGAATGTTTCAGGTTCCGCTCTGGGATCCATGAGTCATCTTCCGGCGGATATCCTTTCCAACGGATCAGGAACTGTCGGGATGCCGGGGTTCCGCGATGCCTAAGAATCTTCTCT
>JBBPJV010001271.1:0-10198 GCA_038088915.1 Sutorius aff. eximius
CAAAAGCAACTTGTTACGTTGCGCTTCTCAAGGCTTTCGCGAACCTACGCGAGGCTGAACAAGGACTGTGATTGGACCGGTACACCATTTTACGACACTTTTCCCATTTGATGTGCTGGCCCAGCACCGGGCCAGCGCTTAGGACTGATGATGCTATACTCCTTCAGGCTCCTCGGCATTATCCATATAAGTACATCTACCAACCAAAGTCTCGAGGTAAATTGAAGCGGTGGGCATCAATCTACCTTTTGACCATTGTCAAGAACGTCGGTGAGATAACGACCGCCAGTCGTATTGATCGTGCTCGCAGGGTTGTAACCACTTTGGGCTGCAATCTATCGTCTGTGAGATTGCCACTTGAACTATCCCTAACCAAAGACATAAAATATATCGATAATAACCCACGATCCACAAATACGACGCGGCGCAAAGTCGTCTCGTGTTTCTTCGTTGCAGTCATATGCGGCGTTTCCGTCCCAAATCTGCCATAGAGTCCTTGACTTGCATGCTACCCCTACTCCGTTGATCACGAGGCCTCGTCGCCGCACCGCATTCTCACGACTTGGCCTTCTTGGCCGGCACAAAGAACCACCAGGGCGTGTCCAGGAAACGGAGGCCCGTTCCGATGCCGAGCGTGCTGGCGTCCTCTATCTTGTCGAGCGGCGATGCGTCGGTGAAGCCTCCAAGAAAGAGGAAGAGGATCGCCATCACCTTGTGATCACGCGATGCGACGAGCCGACGCAAGTTGAACAGTTGCGGCTCAGTCATGAGTTCACACCAGGTCGTTGTGAGGGCGACTAGAACGAGTCAGCCCAGGTACGAAATGCGCGACGTGGGGCGTACCGGTGGTCGTGAACTGGGTGTTGAGTCGTTCGCTCATGATACCCTGTACACCCATGCTGGCGCTGATGAACCCGACGGTGATGGACGAGAGGGTGTTGATCCATGCGGGGTCTCCACGGGAGGAGGCGACGCTGCCCGACTGACTCTGCCAGATGGTGATGGCGGAAGTTATGGTGAAGGGGATCCGGATGAAGGTGCCTAGGGCCATCCAAAGCCGGATCTTGCACCGGATCTTGTCACCGATGCGACCAATGAAGGTATCAAAGATGAAGGAGAGGACGGAGTTGCCAGTCTGGAACGCACACCAGACGAATATGGCGGAAGGCTGACCGAGTCTCTGGGTGAGGGTGAGCAAGAGTGAGATGGACGTACATGAAACCGGTTACGAAGCAGTGGGCCGTCAATGGCGCTGATGCGTGCTTCGTGTCGAGCTCTTCCACCAGGAGGCTCCTGATGCTCTGCATTCGGGATGGGCCGTTTACCTCGATATCGCAGGCCTCTCTGGATGGGGGTGCAATTGGGGATGCAATCGGGATTCGGCGCGGACGGTTGCGGTGCCTTTTCGCCTGGGATGAGAACGGGTGTGGACATGGTTGTCGTTGGAGGATCCGAGGGTGAGCACGGACACTCATCGTTGTCGTGTTCGAGTACGGAGTCAAGCGTGGTTGTGCTGGGCGGTCCGCCCTCTCCAACGACCGGGAGTGTTCGAAGGAAATAAGAGGCACCCCTTGAGCCTTTAAAGAGGCGTCCTGCGCGTGGAAGCGAGCAACTAGGCAGTCTCCCACATGGCGCGTCCCAAGTTTGAAAAAAAAAGAAGAAGAAAAAGAAAAAGGACGGCTCGAAAAGGATGCAACGTTCCATTGATGAAATACCCATCGCCTCCTTTTAACAAAAGAACGGGAGAGTATTCGGTCTTCCCGTGGAGATTACATGCCCCCGGAACACGACGCGCTCCCCCTACCCAAAGCCAAACAAAAAGGTGAGTTGCAACAGTGGGAGACTACTGGATCTTCCTGGGAGTGAGGAGATCACATGGTACTGGAAGACCACGCGCTCCTTCAAGCTCAAACTGATTAGGAGGATATGGGGATCACGCCCTTTCCAGGATGCTTTCAAAGGAGAGCAAATGCCATAAGCGCCAGACAGACAGGACAGGCTGAACTTACCTCCGACTATTGTAAAGGACCGGCAGACTGGTCGCTAAACAGCGGCTTCATGCTGTGAAAGCGGCTACTACTCGGAGCTAGGCTATCATAGGCGAGTTCAAGCAAAAGGATGTTAGGACAAGGGAACAAGGAAAAGTCGATTGCAGTCAGGTGCATGTAGCGCCAACGACGTCAGACTCATTGCGCAGGACGAGATAACCTTACTACCAAAGGTATGATAAATAGGGACCGCGAGCCACGGAATCACAGATTGACGACAGGGTTTGTTGTGCCAGATTCGACTATCGACCTCAGGTTCAATACATTTCCCTGGATCATTTGGCTCGTACTTCACCAATAAACTAAGCCAAGCATGATCAAAAACCACACGAATAATGCAAATATTACTCGGGTCAAGTGCAGATAGCTGAACAACACAGAACCTCAATGAATGCGTCCGAGATAACAATATGAATATAAAAATCCAAACTGCAAGCAAGACAATGAGGGCAGTGTTCTGTCCAGGAGAGAAAAGTACACATAAATTATGGTCAAGCAATGCAAAGCTGTTCACATCTGCATGATGATACATGGCCAAGTCATCATACTGAATCGGAGTCCGAAGCCGCATGGCGGACATACCGTTCCTGGCTTTCGTTAGAGAGGTCCTCAAGTGTTCGCTGGTTCATCTCTAGAATCAGGAGTGTCAAAAAAATGCCTGTCATCGTTACCAGCAAAAGTACCTCCAGGCTAGACAAATGTAAGTGAAACGAAAGGCAGGCAACAAACGCACAACATACACCCTCTGGGCATGTTTCTGGGCAGTTGGCGTGTACAGCCCATCCGGTGCAAGGCCAAGGATAGCAAGCAAGATTTGTGCGATTATTGCACTGATCTTACCACAGGCGGCGGAGAATCCATGCGCAGTGGATCGGTAGCGTGTGGGAAAGACTTCGCCGGGAACGATAAAAGTAGTCATGTTAGGACCAAAGTTTTGGAGGAAATCGGTGAGACACAGGAGAATCATGAAGGCAAGACCCATACCCGAGAGAGCGCGGAAATCAAAAGCTGAGGGTATGAGATAATCCTAGGAGCATCAGCTACCATAGACTTACCCATCCCGAGAAACAGAATTGTGAGCATGATGAATCCCATGAGCTGGATCGTTTTGCATCCTATGGTATTGAGGAAAGCGAAAGACATGATAAATCCGAGGATATAACCACAGCTGATCAAGATGAGGTTTCCTAGGCAGAGATCGAATCGACTCTGATCGGAGTAAACAAGCCTCAGAACGATGTCACTGTTGAGAGAGAGCATGTAAAAGGCAACCTGGACTGAAGGTAGAATACAACACAAAGGGTTCTATCCCATGTACCCACATCCAGCCCCGACCATGAATGCGCTGTCCCAAAGGGGTCCTTCATATCCTCCAGAATTGAGAAATGGATGATAAAGTCGCTAATAGAAGCCCAAGGAGCAGTGACACGGGGTTCATCCGTCAGGTCCGGGTCGACGTGGATATAGTAACCACGGCCCGCGAGAGCGTTTGTAACACCATGGGATGCTCGAGTGATGTTGCGATCGATATCCATCGTGAAACGAGGCGTCTCGGGATGGCGAGACGGAAGTAAAGAGCAATCACCGCTGGCACACATCCGAGCCTGATGAGGAGCCGCCAGGCATAGTCCACCCCACCAGTTGGGTGATTGATGCCATTCTTAAAAGCGACCACGACGATGATGGGGACTAGCCCAGCAGCTGGCGAGCAGCTAATGGGTGAAAAGGAACTCGAAGGGCGAAAGCATATCGAGCTGAGCCCAGGCTTGGAAGAGCACTGCAGTCATCAGACGACCACGGGTTCGCGTGGAAGCGAACCCGGCTGTGATGACAGCACTCAAGGGGCAGCCACCTCCGGTCTCCACTCCCATCTGACGTGGTCGTGTTCAGTACTTCCATGCCACCCGAAATATAAACTCAAGACGCTTACAATGACGCGCCAAATGGTAAAAATATTGGCGATGTGTAGAACAGGACCATAGCCAGAGACGGCTTGTCCAAATGTGGCAGTGATTGTGATTATGAGCTCGATACCATCTAATCAAGCTGCGCTCAGGGGCGCGCATGCAATATCCCATGTTTGATCACTTACACATTCGTTTACGCCCAAGGGCATCGCCAAGCCATCCAAACAGGAGCTGTCCAATCAAATTTCCGGGAGGAGTGGCCAATTTGCGACCGTTGAGTTCCATAGGTGGGATTGCTCTTACAGTGGGTATGGCAAGTTATTGGGAGGAATGTGGTAGGACACCGTAGACGTAACCCAGAATTATCGCAGCCATTCCGATGGCGAATACATCATAACTAGGAGCGTAATCCGGAGAGGAAGGCTCGCTGACCGCGGCGAAAAGTTCCCTTGAGCGCATTCATTCAACAACATGACGTTAGAGTTTGCTCAGGCACGCGAAGGCAATCGATTGCTGTATACTTATCGCTAGATCCTTGAAGTGAGAACGTGAATGTAAGTGCTAAGTGGAGCCCGACTCCAGCTTACCATTTTCAGTGCAAGCAAATGATGACTAAGCATGTGTCAGCGCGCGCCTCAGTGAGGTTTCGGCGACGGGCAGATGGGTCTGGCAAAGATTGGGCGACGCGGCGAGTGGATAGTGATGACTGGCATACATTAACTACATAAATGTCTGATGAGTGAAGGGAGCGAGGACTCGGCGGATGCCCGTCTGCGCCATTGCCAAAGCGGGACGGAGGCACGTATCCTGCGGGGTCAGGAAATCGACCCTCTTCATAGTACATACTACACACGGATTTTGCCGTTGGCTCGAGTTGTGTCGGGCCCGAGGTCTATTATGTACACGCTCGGTACCGGGTAAGTCTGACCGCATTCCACGGCAATTGTAGTGGTTTTGACTATTCAAGACTGATCCTGACATGATTTTCCAGTCTTGTCTCAACAACGCTCTCGTGGCGACAAATGATGCATTTGGGCACAGTTGGCTGGCGGCTTTGGTGGGGGGAAAGATCAACTCTGAGTACAGCTGTGTGACTCAAGCAAAGAGCACTGTACTGTATGTTTCTTCGGGTTGCCGATCCCACGAGAGGTTCCTTCGGCTCCCGTGCGCAGGGCTATGCACGACGCTGGCGAGGCAACTGGACAGGGAATCACGGAGATGGGCGGGAAAGTGGGATATCGGGCTGAGATCGAGCCGGGAAGATGTGCACAGCCGTTACGATGGTGTTTATGAACAATGTCGGCAACTGGGTCAATGGGGCAAACAACCCACCCTGATGGGCCACCGAGTAAGTAAATCCAGCGAAAAACCAACCCTGTTCATGGCGAGCGATCAATCCTACGAATAGTTCCCCGCCAATGCACCTAGTTCCAACGTTTCTTAATAACATCATGAGCAGCAGCGTTGCATGCCTCGCGAATCCATGTTCACTGAATGCCGTAGTGCCCCTTTTGCGACCTTGTGGACCCAATCAAACTCAGTCGCGGTCCCATCACCCTGTACGTGTTCGTTAGGATAGCGAACACCCGAACAGTGCCCTAGATTGCGGAACATGTCGCGAAGGCCATGTACTCAGAAGGATGAGTAACAGAGTATAAATGAGGAAGAATTGGGTGGACTCAACGGCGAGTGGTGATTCGAGCCTTGATGGGTATCGGAGTGGTTAGAAGCAGACGATTGCCCGCGGTGACGCATCTGGGACGGAGTAGGAGATTCTGGTGGTGACTAGGAGAGCAAGCACACGAACGAAAGCGCCAGGAACACATGGCCATGAACGCGTGCGAAGACGACACGGGGGCCCTTTGGCAGGTCAAGGTATCCACTCCGATGGAGGCGTCCCTCGGTTCAAGCCTGCAGTAAAAAACAAGATTATGCAGATGTGAGTGTTTGTTCCATAAAACACTTTGGGGTTAGGGTTAACGTGACTGCATTTCCCACAACCCTTTGTGGTATTTCATCATATTATGTATCATTTCTTGGATGATACCCAAATCCATCGCTTCACCAGAAACACCCAGTTTCAGTGATGCCAAGCGCCGATGAGCAGCAATACCAGCAGGCCGTTGACCCTTCCCAGGGAGATCTCACGCCGTTTAGAAGCCTACGTGTCCTTCCGAGCCAGCGCCAAACGAGAAGGTGAATTAATGGCTCAATGTTACAAACAGAGTCAAGAGGCATATCAATGTCATGACCGTGCCCGTGCCAAGGCACTCTCTGAGGAGGGAAAACGCCATGCACTCGAGATGGAAAACCTCAACGCTGAAGCGAGTGCCACCATATTTAAAGGTAAACCCATCTCCATATATTTCACAGGAACCCGAGCAAACAATTGTCCTTAGAAAACAATCGAGTAAGATGCCACGCTGACAGGCGCCACACAGTCGCTGCATGGTTTACTTCTAGGGCAGAAATGCAGGGGAAGTTGACCTCCATGGTCTCTACGTGAACGAAGCGATTACTTGGTCCAAGATAGCGATCTCGGGGGCTCGTCAGAGAGGCGATTCTGAAATTCGTCTGATCGTCGGTAGGTGTATTTTCTCTGCATGGTTAGAGACTTCAAGCTCAAGTTTGGCATCGCGATGTGACGTTTTGGTAGGTCAAGGTAGTCATTCCGATGGAGGTGTCTCTCGGATCAGCCCTGCGGTACGAGATGAGCTCATGCGGATGTAAGCGTTTGTCCCAGGCAAGCAGCCCAACAGTATTAATTCAAGCCTCCAGATGCGGGGTTCACGTCGAGGTAGATCCAACAAACCCAGGTGTGCTGATTGTTCGTTGGACAGAGTAGACGGGTGACCCGACCAAGTATGGGCAAAGGGTGATATAGTGGATCTGTGATATTTTCAAAGCCCCTGTGATATCTTAGTTGCCTATTCTGAGAAAGTGGCGCGTCTCTGCAAAAGGTCGGCCAAGTATGTGGGTGCAGTTACCAGATGCTGGACGGAATGGTGGAAATCCTACTAACCGTACGCCTGCGAGGCAAGAGACCAGCCAACACCGTAGCAGAGAGAATGTCATTGCCCGATAAATACAGGGTGGTGAAGCGTCTAATAAACTAGCCAACACGAATTGTGCTACGCAGCTTACGCACAACCCAACATGATACGAAGGACCCGATCGTTCCTGAGGAGAACGAATTGGGGAGGGTGATCCTAAATGACAAGAACAGTAGTCTGCCTCGAAGGGCAAGCCCTTTTTCCCCGTCGGTCTTTGGGTTGAGCAAGTCTGTTGCGTGTTAAACGCGGGCTCGGGACAATGCGCTTATCCAAAGGATGAAGCCAACGCGACATGGACCTATATGGCAGAGTTCATCGCGGTCGTCCAAGTCGTGGACGTGTCTGCCTCAACGTTTACCAGTTGGTCCCCCATCAGGTCTAACTCGTTCGATATCCAGTTGAGCTTGAGCCGTCGCCCACGGCGCATCTTCCATAACCGCTGCCGAGATTCACAGAGTATGCTACATGCGCTCGCCGTTCTTGTATTACTAGCACTATACATTCAGTTCAGTAAGTGATCACGATTAGCCGGCGCGAGCAGTTTGGGAGAATGTGGAAGACCTGCATATTGCACAATCTCGGTCATTTAGACAGGGTCTGTAACAAGATGGGGCCGCAGCCTTACCATGCGTTCATGCGAATTCAAAGGCGCTGAAGCATCAGATTGTTCGAAATCAGCGAGATGTTCAGTTGGGGGGTGCATGGGAATTCCAGGCGATGGTACTGATGCAGTAGTGACAGCAGCAATAGCGCAAGTGACAGCAACAGCAATAGGAAGAGGCAAAAGAGGTGCAAATACAGGTGGCGGATGGCCTGTACCTGGTACGGGTACGAGCACAAGAGGCCTCGTACCCGTCGAGACCGCCCGACGTGGTTGGTGACGGGCGCACCCGCATGGTCAGCCGGAATAGGCCCGGGGAGGTGGAGTAGTAGAGGTAGATGTACACCCAACCCTGCACCCCGTTGCAGTAACCCCTCATACCGTGCATCCACCCTCCCCTCGGCGACTTCCAACAACCGCCGTTCGTCCCACCGCGGACACTTACACGTCTTCCATGGCACGCGGCAGAGGTAACAGGACTCCGTTCGGCATCGACATGTCATGTGGAAGCAGCCTGTGTGCAGTTCAATGAGTTGAGAACAGCCTGGGCAGCCAGCCCAGCCAGAGGTGTGGCTGAGAGCAAGGATATGCGCGGTGTCTGCATTAGGTCGAGAAACGTGTATCAAGTCGCTGTGCGGCTCGCGACATTTGGCACACGCCCATCCTCAACAACCGAGGGCAGGGCAAGCGTGTACTGCATCGGTAGAAACGCCTTCTAAGAGAGGTCCAAAGAACCGGCCACATGCATGGGACGAACAATAAACGTGTCTGAGTGTGCCATACTCGACCTGCGTTTGTTGGGAGGCCATGACGAGCGTTTGGGAGAGGCGGGGTCGAAGCTGCACAAATGGAATATCCCGTATGCAGCATAGAGGCGGATAGAGCGTTTCATTTCTGGTTGCAGGCTGGAATAGTTCTGTGATGCAGTCGATGTCGTAGTAGTGGCCACATGGCACATGAGCCTCCGCGCCATAGACTAGGGCTTGGCAGGTGACACAGTCGTGGCCAGTTGGACTGCCAACAGTGACCCCTCTCAATAAAAAAGATGCAGACGCAAATGGATCAAGGATGTACCCACAGGTTGACCACGCTAACAATGGGGGTCCTTGGGGTCAGAGTACCAATAGTTGACGGGATCTGTTTGGATACCGGCTTTGAGCGAGATGTGCGGCCTATCGCGGAGGAAAGCCACCCTCTCCGCGTCTGAGACAGAGCCGGATTGTTTCTATGCCATGGTAAATTTGATTGCGCCAACGTGAGGCATAATTCCTACCTGTCGGCCTGTTCACTTTGTTCTTGATAGTGATGTGCCGGGCTCGGGCTCAAGCCCCGAGCCCAGCCCGACCTGGCCCCTGAAGCCCGAGCCCGATCGACCCGACCCAAGGGCACCCACGGGCTCCGGGCTCGGGCTTGCGTTGCTGTCCTTTTGCACAATCTCCCTGAACCAATTTCGAATCGAAGCGGCGGAGTAGCCGGGCTATCATTTGGCCAAGGGACCCTATCTTGTTTCAGAACACCCCTTGGATGAGCCTGCTGGTATATGTCGTCCATTGGAACGTCATGATCCGACAACGGATCTACAATACGTGTCTTGTGCCTGAAGTATGTCTGAACCTCGTTCATCTCGTCCAGACCAACCTTGTTGGTGAGCAAACCTTTGATAAGGCTCTGACTCGACTAGAAAGAAATAGGATATTGGTCGGTGCATGCCGGAATATGTGACCCCACAGGGGAGGGCGAGGGAAGAACTAATGCCATAGGTCTATAACTTACTCTAAGTAATGGTCATTGGGACGGAGAACGAAAGAGACATGAGGGTGAAGCATGTGGAGAAGTGAAGATGCACAGATGGCGTACGTACATATGCGTGTAATCAGTGATGCTGGTGAGCCCCCTTCTATCCACTTTTCTTGACGAGAATACGGTGGAGTGGGGGTATTACTCGTTTGGTCAGCGGCCCTGAAGCCCTGGGGTAGTCAGTGTTCATACGATGGTGTACACAGGGCGAGCAGCCATCAGAGGCCACCCCAGCTGGGTTCAGAAAGAAGCATCCATGAGCACCCATGATGAATGCGAGAGGTTACCATGGAGGGGAGCACGTCGTAGGGGGTCTCAGCGCAGGGCGCATTTTCCTGCCAGGCAGTAGCAGGTTTCGCGGTACGCTGAGGTTGTTATGACTGAAAGTGTTTGTGCACATAGTATTAGGCTAGACTCTCTGAATCAGCATTAGTATTGACGAGGCCAGTGGTCAGTCGACACCCACGCCGATTTCTGGTGAACTTAGTGGCTGGGTTAGAGAGAGTCCACGATTCCCACAGCCTACACGAATTTTCAGTTCATGGCAAGCTTCACTCAGGATCCATACGGATCCTCGTTTTCGGTTCAGTGCATGCCGGTGTATGGCTGCTGGATTCCCCGAGAAACGGCCTAGCCTCCCTAGATAAGTCACGGTGCACGATCATCGCACTCACCTCCAACCACGGTTCCATCCATTCTCAAGTAGTGCATCGTTTATTTATGTATCATTCACTCGGCTCCCGACGCAGTTGGACATCCTCGGTATACCCGTGTCGGTGCTGCACCGTTTGC
>JBBPJV010001272.1:0-10196 GCA_038088915.1 Sutorius aff. eximius
GACGACGTGGTCTCGCCCTCTCGCCCTCCCACCACGTGCTCGAACAGTGTCAATTGCAGGCTTCTTTGTAAGCTCATTTAGTGACAGACATGTGTGCATGACTATTGTTTAGTACTCCACTAGACTCCTGTCTTGGCTCTTTGTGTGTCAGTCTATTCGGTATGGTTTTCAATGACATTGTGATCTATTGTACAAAATGCCAATGAATTGTAAATAAATGTGTGTATTCTGTCACAATTCTCGACAAATGTATGTGATTTCCGATTTAGGCTTTTCCTGATGCACGACAAGCTTTGCATTTAGTATCCACACCACTACAGTGCGCCAACCGACTGCAAGGCGGAAAAGACCGATCCAGTGGGAACGAATCCACCATACAGCGTTGACTGAATCCTTGCCGCCACTGAGCCTGGGACGGCGACGCCGGTTATACTTGGATGGCTCAAGACAAGACATAATACATACCAACCGTCACGCCGGCAGTCCCGAAACCCAGGGCCGTCACAATTGCTTTGGCCAATGGTAGGGCAAGTAAAACGCCAAGTACAAGAACGATGATGGCAAAAATGTGGGGATTAGCTGCAACTGTGTTCCAAAGGGCACTCATAAGCCATGTAGACCGAGAGAAACTGCTTTCAAGACATACTAAAATTCTTGGCCTTATTCCATGCGCCTACGACGTGCGGCCACAACGCATCGTAGAGGTGGGAAGCTGCCTCCCCCGCGATCCGAAGGATGCCCGAAAGTATCTCTGACAGTAACTCGAGCCACCCTTTTTCATTATTCGGAGTTGCGACGTTTCGGATCGTGGTCATGATGCGGTCAAAGACTGGTGGGCAATAACGATGCTAGCCACCTCGGGTTGCACTCTTTTGTAAGTTTTCTGCGGCGCAAAAGTAAACCTTCTATCCTCCTCCTGGCTCGCGTTCAACCATCGGAGTGCAATACAAACAGAAAAGAAACTTGCTGCGAACTTGATGAAACACAAGGAAGCCCAGGGAATGAAAATAGAAGCGACTATATCCGCCTGCCGTCCGCTTCTGGCTAGATCTCCGACTCGGAGTGGGCGCGCGAAACAGAATCCTCTTCCCCGACCGTTGACCAAAGTCGCGTGTTGGTCGGTGTTATCCTACGAGGAAGCCAGTGAACATTCGTGTGTTCAACTGCAGATCCCGAACGATCTTTTATGCTACGAAGTAGTAATTGTGCCCGGTCGGCGTACTAAGCTAGCCGCTTCCCCCTAGTAATAGCAACATGTTAGGGGGCGCACTCTGGACGCAATGGGACAGCCCGTGCCCATGCGACCTACTCTCCCGCGGGGGTCTCGCCTGAATAAAAAAACAGACTGTCTCCGGGGGGAACGGGAAGATGTGGATCCGTGATCTATTCCTCAGGGTGATTTAAACGAAGCATGATCTCTCCCGAGGGTAACCGTCGGGTTTAGAAGGTTGAAAACTATATCATGATCCGTATCCTACGGAAAAATGGCCCTTCCACGGTAGCCTGGAGACTGACATTCTGCGGCGCAACCTTTCCCAAAACCTTTCCATCGAAATTTATACCAGCGATAAAGACCATTGTAATTGCCACGAGAATGTAACGAAACTGCGCAGGCACACGTTGGCTGGAGCCCGTCCTATGTCCGAGTCTTGGGTATCCCCCATGTCTAAACACACCTGTCTCGTTATAACTGCATTAGATGGGGATTGCATATCATGATCTATCTGATCACGACATTGCCGATAAAATGGTTGGGATATACAGGTACCATATGACACACGTATGTCTTATAATTCATCATTCTGCAAGTGCTATGACATGATGATTCTAGTACTACAACCTGATGGCCTTCTCGCTCATGCTGAGTTCCTGCTTTCCCACATGACTAAGTTGCTCAAGAAGTAACTCGTGCCTAGTGGGTGCCACACTTGCAGCTTCGAATCTTTTGAGAGCGGTGGTTGGACGGCGGCTAGTATGCGACTCAGCGAGAACCTTTCCAATAAGAGTGCAGAATCCGAGTCCATTTCTGTGCTCTCAGATTTCTGATGGGCTGGACCAGCGACACAACGGAAACTCACGCGCACGATAACCTCCATTATTTACTACCTACGCCACCCGCGTGCGCCAAACGACTGGAAGGCAGAAAAGGTTGATCCGGCCGGAACGAATCCGCCATACAGCGTTGACTGGATCCATGCCGCCAATGAGCCTAAGATGACAAACCCAGTGAGATGCTCGAATGGCTCAAGCCTAGACATGGCACATACCAACCGCGACGCCGGCAGCCCCGAAACCCAGGGCCGGCACGATTGCTTTGGCCAAAAGTAGGGCGAGTAAAACTCCGATGACAAGAACGACCATGGCGATGATAAAATAACGGTGCGCGACGACTGTCGCAAAAACACTCATAGGCCATGTCGACTAGGGGAAATTGCCTTCAAGACTTACTAAAATTTCTGACCTTATTCCAGGCATCTACGACGTGCGGCCATAACGACTTGAGCCATGTATTAGCATTTTTTGGATTGGGGACATTTCGGATTGTAGCCATGGCGCGGTCAACGAGTGGTGGGGCAACGGTGTCGTTGGCAACCTCGGGTTACGCTCCCTGGTGAGTT
Organism: Sutorius aff. eximius; assembly: GCA_038088915.1. Lineage (NCBI taxonomy): Eukaryota > Fungi > Basidiomycota > Agaricomycetes > Boletales > Boletaceae > Sutorius > Sutorius aff. eximius. The sequence goes on from JBBPJV010001272.1 coordinate 2,619, forward strand.
TTCTGCGACGCTAAAGTAAAAATGAACCTTACATCTTCCTCTTGACTCGTGTTTAACCATCCGAGTACAACGCAAGTCGAAAGAAACTTGGTGCGAACTCGGCGACACACGAGGAGGCCCAAAGGGTGAAAAGAGAAGCAACTGTATTTGCCTGCCGTCTGCATCTATTGCTGGGCGAGCTGCGCGAAAAAAAATCCCCTGAGAATCGCGACCATAAACGAGGGTCGCGTGCTGGTCGGTTTTATCCTATGACACCTCGTGCATTCAACATTCAACGCAATTAACGGCAAGTCCAAGGCCACGAATGCCGATTCCCAAACGATCGCTTGATAAGCGTACTAGTCGCTTCCTCCTAGCAAGCTGTCAGGGGGCGCAATGGAGGCAACCCTCGCGCGTAGCAACCCTGGGGGGAGTTTCGCCTAGATCGAAACAAAACATCCTTGGGGGGGATGGGAGGGTGTGAATCCATGATCGGTTCCTTCCTACAGAGGACACGATCTTCTTCCGAGGGCAGCCAAGGGGTCCAGAAGGATGAAAACTATACCATGATCCGTGTCCTACGGAAAAATGGTCCTTCCACGGTAATTTGGAGACTAATATTCCCCGTGGCAACCTTTCCATTAAAATTTGTACCCACAACAAAGATAATTGCGATAGCCACAGGAATGTAATGAAACCACGCTGGCGCTCTCCCGCGGTCTGGGTATTTGATATATTCGGCCGTCGTTGTATAGCCTAGGGAGGGATCACTGTATGCGCGCCTCACGTTCGAACTCACTATTTTCTTTAGAAGATCCAACATGGTCCGCATTGTAATCAATCGATTAGCGGGACTTCTCACAAAGTCGCTGGTGGAACTTTTGGAAGGCTCTTCTCATTTGAAACCGACCCGTAGCCCTGGGATCGGGAACTCTGCCGACTCCGCCGTGAATATCGTCCTTGAAGCCAGGTTAATACTTATGTGTCATGGTACTTTGAACCTGACCAACGTAAACCAGTACTTCCGTAGGTTTAGGAATATGAATGTCACCGCGCATGAAATATTGCCCAACTTCTCTAAATGTTGGAATGTTCGTCTCTCTCCGGTATTGCTATATTCACATTCAAGCTGGGCTTGAGTTTTATCACCAAGTCTATCCATTATTACAAACAGAGGACACCCCATTACGGTGTCTGAGGTGACTCTGGAGTGGTAACAGGAATAGGAGGAGGGATGGACGATGGAGAGGGCTGAATCAGCAAGTTTCCTAATCGTGGTGGCGATTTGCGGGTTACGAACTCGTAGGTAGTCGGTAACTTTGCGGCACCGAGGCGTAGAGCTACAAAGGCACTCAGCTGATACAAGGGCGGGGATGACCCGAGACAACTACCTTCTCGTGCAAGCTCCTCGCGTATAGGAACACCGCCAACTTCGAAGATGACCCGCCCAGTAGGGACGCTGTAACAGTTGAGAATACTACCAAACATTCCAGGATGCGAGAACTTGCCGAGTTGCCCAAAATTCGAACGTTCCCTTGCCCTTGCCCATACGCGTTTCATTACCCTGCATATATGCAATATCAGCCCAGTTCCATCTGCACACCAGACGTGGGCGCACTTTTATGCAGACAGGAATGTCAGGGAACACTCGCAAATACACCTTTGCACCTTTGACGACTTTGATGGCCCGTTTGATGACCTCTTCGGCAGTCACGAGCTGCTTCGCGGTGAAACGAACGCCTTGTCCCTTGATTCTGATACCATACTCTCCGTACGCGAGCGTCGTACCGCGCGTCGAGCCACCAGTTGGGACGGGTATGCGGCCTTTCTGGCGTTTGGCGTACTTGACCTTGCGCGGGGCAATTTGGTGGCGGAAACGAGCACAGAATACGCCATTTGGAACGGACACTGGCGTAAACACTTGCTTTATCGTCGAAAGGAACGAGAACATGGCAGTCGTAGTGGTGGACGGTGTGGTCTGAAAATGCACGTGACCCCCACAAGCGGGGTTACTTGTAAGCTTGTCAGACCACGTCGACAACGCCGCGAGCACGGTGACGATGAGCGACAAGAAGAGACCATTCGAAGGCAACGGCGAGACTTCTGTCGCAAAGAAACTCAAAAGGTAGGACAAGCTTTCCATTTCTCGCTCATCTTCGTATCTGATTCGTGCCGTGTCTTCTAGCGATGCTGTGAGTCCTTTCTCCATCTCTCAAGGTGAATTCACATATCGCACTTTGCTCTAACACGTTTCTATAACCTCTCTGCTTCCCCACAGACACCCTCTAATGGTCCCTCTACGCCTGTGGTGAGTCTCGCGCTCGCAACGCCGGCGCGTCTCAGCAGTCGACCACTTCACAGTTATCAGGAGATGCGCTCATCGCTCAAAAGCGGGCGGAAATCGCTGCCAAGGTGGCCGCCATGAGAAGCAACATCCCAGGCCTTCCGACGAAGCCCGCCGTCGTGACACCACCCGTCAAGACTGCTAGCCCATCCCCCGCACCCGGACCAGCGACGCCCAACATGGACGACCTCTCACGTAAAGTCGCCGAAGCAAAACGCCGTGTCGCCGAAGCTCAGAGTAAACTCGCTATCAAAGATAACCCATACATGGTTCGTCCGTCATATCGACTTGACGCAGCAGGCTGACGAGCTCCATATAGTCGATGCCTCAGACTGGGAAGAAGAACAAACAACCGGAGCCCGCGCAACAAGGAGCGGGACTGAAGATGGCCGCACACCCGCTGTTGCTCGAGACTACGCAGGTTGCGCCACAGTCCAAGAAGGACAAGTACAAGCCAATGCAGCCCAAGTTTGCCTCCATCAAGGTACGATTGCCAGCCTTTTGGTTTGAGGGTTTCTGCTCACCTAGGAAAAGGCAAACATCCGTAATGTTCCCACTCCCCCTCCTGCCCCGACACCGGTTCCCATTGCCGAAGTGAAAGCCAATCCATATTCCTCTGGACCCTCGGTGGTGAAGGACAGTGGCTTTGAGGGTGCCCCGAGGGAGCGAACCGGCCGTTCGTTCAGGTTTAATCCCAAGGGCAAGTATGTGCAACTCGGGAACCAGATGCGACAAGAGGTTCAACTCGAAGCGCTGAAGCAACGTATCGCGGAGAGTGCTCGTAAAGCCGGGTTAGATTCGGAATTTGAGACTCTGGAAAAGAATATCAAGGTGAGGATCTTTACTGTGGGGCTAAGCGAAGCTGACTTGGCGTGAAGCGTGAGCCACCTCCAGATGTAGAATGGTGGGATGCCGCATTGCTACCAAACAAGACCTACGATGACCTTGCATTTGGTATCGATAATCTCAACATTCGCACTCGGGACTCGCCAGTCACGCTCTATATCCAACACCCCATCCCCATTCCCGCTCCTGGCGACAAGAACGGGATTGGCCTCAAACCACTCAAATTGACTACCAAGGCATATCATATCATATATGTTTTCCATCCCTCGTTCTGATCATGTCTATAGGAACAAAAGAAGATGAGGAAGCAACGTCGGCAGGCCGAACTGCAAGACAAGCGTGACCGCATTCGGATGGGTCTTACTCCTCCCGACCCTCCTAAAGGTATTTTGGCGGCGTGTACGTTGATAGAAGGCAATACTGATTCTCTGCAGTCCGTCTCGCCAACTTGATGAAGGTTTTGACCTCGGATGCAGTCCAAGATCCCACCCGAGTCGAGGCTCGTGTGCGTCGTGAGGTCGCTATGAGGAAGCACACGCATGAGAAGATGAATGCCGAGCGCAAACTTACCGACGACCAACGGCGCGAAAAGACTGAGAACAAGAAATTGGAGGAGGAGAAAAAAGGGATCTGTGGTGCCGTTTTCAAGTGTGTCTATCCTTCGTGGCCGCTTCGCCTTCTCTTTAACGTCTTTTGTAACCAAGGATCAAGAATCTGTCGGACCCTGCTCATCGCTTCAAAGTTCGGAAAAACGCCGAGCAGATGAACTTGACGGGCCTGTGTATCTTCAATCCGGGGTTCAGCATGATCTATGTCGAAGGCGCGCAAAAATTTATACGACAATACAAGCGTTTGATGCTCTATCGTATCGCCTGGACAGAGGCAGCTCGCCCGCGTGGGGGGGAAGAGGTCGAGATTGAAGAGGGCGATGAAGAGGGAGGCTTGGAGGGCAAGGGGAAAGAAAAGGCAGACGGAGTTTCAAGTGGTGAGGGGGAGCGTGGAGCATCCTTGGAGGACAACGCATGCCATCTGGTTTGGGAGGGTCTCTTGCGAGAGCGGTCATACAATACTTTCAAGCCAAAGAGCTGCCCCACGGACGGATCTGCCAAGGAAGCGCTTGGACAAAAGCTTGCGGGCTACTGGGATATGGCCAAGAACTGGAAACCGGAGGAAGAGGAGTTGTTCTAGTCTACATTGATATTTTACTTTTGCCTTGCATGCTACGTATTCGATCCTAGTTGGTCAAGGATTGGCTTTGATGGTTCCCGCGAAGAAGTGTAAAGAGCCTGACTTGGACTGGTCTGCATTCCGACCGCCACGTCCTCAGACACTCGTATCATGCGTCTCGCTCTGGCGTTTTACGCCATCTCGCTGTTCGTCCTCGTCGTTGGCTCCCCTCTCGTCGATACCAGCCCCAACCTAGTGCAACTGGCACTTGGCAGCACAAGCGCACAAGCGGAACAATGTCAAGCAGAGGGCACATTGTGTGACCGGCCGGCTGGGACAAGAGGGCCGTGCTGTCCACCACTACTATGTGTACCGTTCACTACGGGCAAGTCACCCTACTCGATCTGTGCTTGAGTCCAGGTACGTTTCCTGTCCGAAAGGACTTGATGGCACGAGCTGACGTTGACGATTACATGCCAAGTAATGGAGAGGAGGCTTGCCGACCTCAATCATGCCGGATCGCTCATGTTGTGAACTAGTGATAACCGCGGTGGCTGGCGTAGTCCTCCAGTTGTGGTCTGGTTGCGAGATGTTCGCGATTCACCAGTCACTTGTATGACCTCGTTATTGAGTATTTATAGCTGCGAACACGAGCGGTGCATGTTCGTCGTCGTTCACTCGCTGTAGAGGGGTCCTTGGCATGATCACCACGATGGATGTTCAACGACCCAACACACAACCAACATATTAGCATGACCATTCAGTCTTTTCGAAGCTCGTCCAGGCCTCGTATTCATCCCACAGGGACGGCCGACGAATCGTTCCTTTCAACTTTGCATCTGGTGGTGAAGAAACACGGTGGGTCTTCACACAGTCGTGTGGGGGACTGTCTTGTCAATGTGGATAATACAGGGCTGTGCACTTCACTACGCGCGTCGGTCATCAGTGTGTAGCACGGAAAGCAAGTACCTCCGTTGCCAGCGTGTTGCTGGTCGGAACGAATGGTTCGCTGCCAAAAGAAGGTTTACAAATCGCTGCCGTCTATAAGTGCACCTCTCTATCTTTGGACCGATATGCATAAGATCGTTTCTGTGTATCCTCAGTTTCCTTGCCCTCAGGCTGGAGGGGATGGCTCGTGGAAGTGCTGCATCCGTTGCTCATTGTATCACTCAAGCATGGGTTAGGGCGCTCGATCTTGCTCTGAATACTATTGTACTCGGCGAAGCAAGGGTCACATTCCGGATATGTCACACTGGGCATTGGAGCCACCACGCTTTGCTAACGAAAGCGCCGAAGAGGCGTACAAGGAGATCACTACGAACAAGAACCTGTGGATTGTTCGAGAGGAGGAGAAGGTAGTAGTGTTTGAAACAACGTAGCCGATCAAAGTGGAGAGCAGAGACCATGATGTTCTTGGCGACACCGTCCAGGATGTTTCGATCCTCGTTCCATCTACCAACTTCCCTCCGACTCTTGACACGGCACGTACTCGGTTCGTGCCCCCCCCCGCGGAACGCAAGGCGGCCAAAAAAGACCGCTACCAGACTTGTGCTCACTGTCGGGCGTGGCCCGGTGGTCTGAAGGAGGAGTACTTTGTAACGCGGGTTTGATATTATTGTCAAGTCGTATTCCAACACTGAATTGCCACCAGACCCGAAACGGGATCAAGTCCTTGATCGATCGTACTTACCATGACGCGCACCATCTCCGACAACTGACCATCCCCCGCCACATTTGAAACCCCTTATTCGCGTCCGTACCGTCTCCGCCTTTCCCCCCACTAAACCGAGCAGCCGCAAACACGATCCTAGATACAGATCCGCTACCGCTGAGAGTCACCCTTGAGGACATCCCAAATCCAGTGTCGACCCCTCTGTTTCGAAAGTCACACACATGTGACTCCCTAATATCGATAATAAACCGAGGCACAATAACGTATGAAAATGCACAGTCGAGGGAGATTAGGATATTTAAAAAAATAGCCAGCAGGTTGGGATCCTGCTTGGACTTGAACCAACACGAAAAGCAGACTACTTGGTACATTTTTCCGCGCCTTCACACCGACCCCTGGGTATCGCGTCGGCTCGCCGCCCCTGCGTCGTATGACCAATCTTCCGACCGTCGGGGGTCCCGGGACAACTCGGCTGTGCATGAATAGAACTCACACTGCCAACCGATCCGTTTATGCATGCTAGGTTGCCACGTCGGAAGCGAAAAGGTTGCACGCGAGCGCGAGAACTAACCCCAGCCAGGTCGGTCCGACCCCCCGCCGATTCAAGCTTGGAAAGAATTCCATAATCGCCAAGGTCAAACTGAAAGTCCGTCAGCTGATGAATCTTGATCGTCATCCTTTGGGCTCCAACTCTACCTCGTTCATCGATCGGCAGACTGTCAATGCGAGCGCCTTATCCAACTCACCGCACGAAGGTCCAGCTAGTTCACGCCCAGATCGTGGCGATACGCCGGCATCGGCCCTGACAGATGGCCCGCCATGATCAAGCTATGACCATTCCGTGAACCCAAGACTTTAGACGCCCTTTTAACTGAACCAGGGCTTGGATCTCGCCCTCCCTTGTCAACATATATAGACTGATTTGAGCAGCGGCAAGAACTTCGATACGATCGCGAAGACGTATTCCCCGATGACCATCGATGCAATGCATGCGCCGACCTACTAGTACTTCTATGGTCTAATCCTGTACAAACGAGTGTCGTAACGGTGTGATGATCATACGAGCAGCAGTGCCTGTCGATTAGCCACAACCACTAGTACCATCCCGTTTGGTATTGTCCACATGAGGCCAGCCGCGTCAGCCTCTAAGCTTCGAGGTCATGATTAGGAATGTGCAAGCATACAATCCCGGGTCCCGAGTTCAAACAGCGGCCCGATCAACCCAAGCGGACTTGACCTAGATCGGATTAATGCCTGGATGGCCACGGTTCCCCTCGAGTCCGTGCGCCCGGCTGTCGACACCTAAATACACAAACTGCACGGTAGATAGTGGTGAATAAGTATGGGCCTGAGACGTTCTAAGGGTGATGTCATCTATAATCTATTGCCAATCGATCCTCGACGTATGGTTTGAGTGGACGACCCAAATCACCAGTCATACTTGACCCACGCCACCGACCCCTTCACATCAAATCGCCTCCAAGGCATCCGTGCTGTCCTCCGCCACCTTTCCCGCCTCCAGGCCGACATCTGCAAACACAATCCTAGATACGACCTCGCTGTCGCTAGG
>JBBPJV010001273.1:0-10185 GCA_038088915.1 Sutorius aff. eximius
CGACCGGCGGAGGACGAAGCGTCGCAGTTGCAACGGCCACGGCTATCCATTTCTCCCACGTTGCTCGAAGCTCTTGCGCGGTACTGTATCCGGTCGGCCGTGGGTCACCCTCTTTACTGTTTGGAACTTCGCTACGTGGGCCATCCCGTTTATCACCTAGAAATGATGGCCAACCAGGGATTGGTACAAACACAGGGAAAACCATAGGTATGTGCGGTAATGCACCCCAAGGAACAGCAGGCATCTCGGGTAAATGAGGCAGCGGGAGTTGTGGTATGGTGGGTATGATGCCTTGAGGAGCGGGAATTTGTGCGAGCGTTCGTTGGATCAACGCGACAACCGATGCAGCCTGCTTCTCATCGGACGTCTCGTCCAGTTTCCGCTTTGTGCTGTTTTCGATTTTGTCCGGGGCTTGCGAAGGTTGCATTATCTGAGCGCTCTCAGCTAGTTCGTGGGTATCGTAAGATCGTTGAGGACGGCGACGAACACCGCGAGATATATGTCTTCGTCTAATTAAGGCAGTCGTTGCATCTTCATCGCTTTCTACGTCTCCTAAATGGGATTCACCATCCTCGTCTTCATCGTCGAGATCGGCTTGGGGTAGGGCATCTTCCCAAGTCACATGGTCAACGATTCCCTCAAAGAAATCGGGCGACGCAATGTCTTGAGCCGTCTTCCCGAGAATATTGACAATCTCCAAGTCTGCGCCGGCCACTACGAGAAGTCGGGCACATTCCTTGGACTGAACCAGGACCGCAAAATGCAGAGCCGTATATCCGTTGCAATCGCGAGCATCCAGGTCAATACCGTGCGCGATCAAGAACTCAGTCAGAGAAGCGAATTTCAAGAATACTGCCAGGTGAAGTAAAGTCTGCCCGCTCAGTGTAGCGTGAGACACGGCAACCGTAGAAGGTATCCCAGAATGTCTCTCAGTGGAGACATCAATGAGTGACAGGAATTTCAGGATAGCAGCCTCATAGTTATGCCCCTCTCCAAAACGTAAGAATAGGAGAGGCTGGATGTCGTGGAGAGACGGCGAAGCGACTTGCATTATATCGTCGGCAATCGGGCCGGTCCCGGAAGGAGAGTTCTCGGTACCTGTGGACCCAACTATGCGCAAAGCAATGTTCTTCGCGTCCTCGATTTTCCCGGTCATTTTAAGACCAACCACCTGGAGGGCAAGCTCCATTCTGGATTGAAGTCACAAAACGTTTCAAGAAAGGACATCTGAGCTCACTCACAAGGCGCGATCCGATTCATCAGTGTAGGTGAAAAGGGATGGCAGTGTAGAATTCTTGGTCTCATCATGACCCTCGAACCACACCGCAACAACACCAGGAGAGGACCGGGGAGGCAAAACGCAAAGCAAGGTGTTATCGCTCCATCTTTGTGTCGAACTTGCAACGGCATCGCCAAACACGCACTTAAACTGAATTGCTGGATGAAAGTTTTCACCAAGGATCGTGACCTCAATGCCACCATGAGTGGGACCGGACGATGGGATAAGGCGGTGGATCTTGGGAAAGGAAAGCGATGGAACGGGCGGCGGGGAACTCGGATTGAAGAAAAGAAAGGGCATGGGTTGCGGAGGAACGAGGGTAGCAAGGAGTTGTGAGGTTGGTGGTACTGGTGAAGTATTAGGGGAAAACACGTCAGAAGGTGAAGGAAACTGGGATGTTGTAATAGTGGAGATACCGTTCGGAGGACTGAAATTAGAAGTACCAGAAATGCTGTTCAGGAGGGAAGTAGGAATCGATTCCCCCAGGCCGAACGCGGATGGGGAATCTCCGTCCGCGGAGAATGCCACCAAAGGCCGAGGAGCTGGCACAGGACTTGGCGGTTGTGGTAGCTGCGATGGGGTTGGCGAACGAGTGTTGGGCCCTGGAGAGGGGCGCACGGAGGGGGACTTGACGGAAGAACTTGGGCTAGTAACGCTGACCTCCCTGGAGAACTTGGGCTGATTGTTGCGGCCGGCCATGTCATAAGGTTTAGAACGTGTCCTTGCGTGACCTTTACCATTTCGAGAAGAATGTTTCAATAGAGAGGTGTTGTCCGTGAGTGGCGCAGTTGGGGATAAGCTGGACCAATCCACTTGTGTCTCCAAAGTAGGGGTAGATGGGATGGCGCCCGACTTGACAGTTGATTTGTGATCATCAGTGATCATGATTGGGGGCGTCATGCCCGTGCCAACCAGGCGGCCTGTGTGGTCCAGCATTGTGAAGTGAATATTAAACCCAATCTTCTCTCGGTGATGCCTGCAATAACAGGTGATTCGAACTGGAAGCACAGCCGACCCGGCAGAAAAATCAAGCACGTCTGGGCAATTAAACTGAATGATGCTCGTCGTGTCTTCCTTGACGTTTCTCGGACGTTCGCAGCCATCTTCTGGAGTGTCAGAATCTGAACGAGCCGGCCGTACACGAGCTGCGAGTTTGCGAGCCACACGTTTTGCCTTGACAACAGAAATGTGACATGGAATGCATACATGGGACCCTGAAGCCGTACCTCCCTGTTTCTGCAACTTCCGCAGCTGACGACATGGTTATGTGGAGCTGATGCACACGTTACGGTGGCCATTAGGTGAAGAATATCCAGCGGTACGGGATCTTGCTAGGCGTCAGAGTGAAAGGAGAAATGGTTAATTCGGGGTGTTCACCTATTTTACCCTCTCTTCGAGTACGCCTCTTCGTAGCAGTTCCTGGTGGGAGCCTGAGCCATTTCCAAGAGCCAACTCTATCGTACTGGTTCTGTTCGCCGGAAGAGGTGCTTGCATGTGCGAGGTCGACCGTAACGCGGACCTGGGTCTCCACGCGCGACTTTGTACCGTTCTCGGGAATGTTGGGTGTTAAAATGGTAAGACTGAAGGCAAGGAGGGGAGATAAGGCGGGAAAATGAGATGTGGATAACGACATACTTGTAGCAGGACTCTCTCGGGGGATAGACGACCCTGCGCGGGATAGAAGCTGGGTCCCGTTTACACGTGCGCATTACAGGAGGAGGCACGATTGGGGTGGAGTGCATCTGTGAGAGAGGGGGTATAGAGAGACCGGACTCGGGGACGGCGCGTCGGAGGGAAGTCCGAAAAGCTGACGGTGGGATTAGCTCGGGCTGGGTGGCTTCTGAGGGTGGGTGGATATTCGGATTGTCCACGCCCGAGCATGCAGAACTGGAAGGGAAACAGGTGAGATGAGTTGAGGCGAGGACAGCACATGGGTATGCATACTCGTCATAAGCGTGTTCCTGGATGATGTCGTCGAGTTGGAGCATGCGCTCGTCATCCGGCTTTTGGAATGGATCACTGCCACATGGTCCAACGGGAGAGACGTCCTTGACAACTGGCATCAGACGATACCAGGAAGGCAGTTCATTGTGGATGGTCACATTGTTGGGGACATCGGAAGTCTCTGGGGTTTCCGGTGACGATGAACGTGAATCCATGGTCGTTGCGGTCGTTGTCGACATCGGGGACGAGGAGGAACAAGAGAGCGACGGGCCAGAGAGGGCAGTGAACAGACATACTAACCTACGCCTCCATGTCAGAGACCCCAAAGACTCTGATTACGTTATATTTCCCATTCCTTGAAATTGTTCGAATGTTTAACCGTCTCGACACTCAATACCATGAAGCGCGACGCAGAACGACAGATCACCAAGGACGACGACGACGACGATGACAACGAGATCGAGGTGAATGTTGCTTGTGTCGGTCATATCGCCAGGCTCATGTTTGTCAGGAAATACAAGACCCTCAGGGTTTTCAAAAGGCAGACGAGACGGCGCTGGCAAAGAGACAGTATGCCACTTTGATGCCTCTCGTCGTACACATCTGACCGCGTTCTAGGATACGTGCTCTGCCCAAGCGCGCATTGGCTACGTCGAGGCCACCATCTCTCAATGGATTGCCACCAGCCCTCGCCCCCGACGCAGACAAGGCAGTGAGTGAGGCACGTATTCTATAATCACTTCCCCTCATTTCCCTCCCAGGAGACTGCTTCTCAGCCCAAGTTTGCTGGATTCGCCGGTTTTGGTGCAGGAACGCTCGCGTCTAATCCGTGCACGTTCGATACCACCTTCAAACCAACACCACCGGGACCTACACCCAACCTCCCCCCCATCGTGCCGTCTTTCGGAGCATTCAGACCGTCCTCATCGGGCTCCGATGCATCCCCACCTAAACCCGCAACCCCTACCCCTCTTGAGGAGGCAGACACCTCTGCGTTCAACTATTTCAAGTCTCTCCGCGGTCTCAACGTTTCCTTCCTCTCCGCTATATCAGCTGAAGTCGAGAAGGATCCCTTCTTTAACGTCGCCAGCTTAGTAGAGTCCTACAAGAACCTCCGGACTACAATTCAGTCCGAATTCGATGGTTCCCCACAGCCGGTCACAACCCGTCCCTCCGTTATGGTTAACTCTACCCCCCTCTTTGGTGCCAAGACAACATCAGAGAAAACAGAGAAACCCGCCCCGTTCTCCATGCCAAAACCACCGCCAGTGTCTGTCGAAGCACCCTCCTCGACTAGTGAAAGCGGTACAAGGGTTGGCGGTTTCACGCCCTTCTTACCACCTCCAAGTTCTACGCCTCCGCAGTTGCCTTTCGCGTTCACGTCCAAACAGAGTGAACCATGCACCTTTTCACCTGCTACTCTCCCTGGACCCCCAAAATCGGCCTTCACGTTTGGTGCTTCAAGCGCATTTGCTTCAACATCGAGCGCGTCCCCCACCTCCGGTCTTTCGTTTGCTACTTCCTCAAGTGTCGAGAACACGACATCCAAGCCGGCCCCCACTCCTTCAAGCCAGGAAACCGCAAGTTCATCCGCGAGTCCACCATCACAACCGAGTTCGATTACGCCTAGTCTTGGCTCCAGCAGTGTGCCGAGTTTCTTTTCCAGCGCAAAAACCACGAGCGTGTTCGGTACCTCTGATGCGACATCCAAACCAACGTCAATATTTGGCGGTTCAATATTTGGCAGTGGCAATACAACCGAGCCCAGCAAACCGCCACCATTGGGCCCATCTCCTGATAGCAAGGATAGTTCCAAGGCTACTACTCCTCCCTTCGGCAGTGCCACGACGACCCCCTCCACGTCAACAAGCACCTTTGGGTCATCTTCTGACAAACCCGTCAGTATTTTTGGCAGTGCCTCCCTGCCCAAGACCGGTGTATTCGCTTTCGGAAATCCGGGTGGAAGTATCGGAAACCCTGTTGGCTTCGGATTTGGCAGTTCTGCACCTAGTGCTGGCGATACTACAGCACCGGGAACCTCGAGCTCGGGATTCAACTTCGGGGCGCCATCAACCAAGCCCAGCGAGCGATTGTTCTCTCCGCCCGTGACCGACAAGTCGACAGAGTCAACTCCGCAGCCCGAGTTGGAAGGAACCGAAGACGGTGGGGAGGAAGACGCGCCGAAGCTACTGCCTTCGCATACGCATGACGAGGAAGGCGAGGGTGAGGAAGGCGAAGACACGATGCATGTTGTGAGGTGTAAGGTCTATCGACTATCCAAATTAGAGGATAAAAGCGAATGGAAGGACCTAGGAGTCGGTTTGTCTCCCTCCTCGCTTAAATCCACCTTGATGTATAAACCTTTGCCAACAGGGATGTTCCGATTGAAAAAGCACAAGGAAACGAGTGTTCGCCGTGTTCTAATGCGGAATAGTAACACGGGTAGAATCCTTATTGTCGGTGTGCATTATTCATTGGTTCTTCCCCTTCTTAATGTGTTCCTCGCAGAACTTCAGGATATATGGGAACCTGAAGCCTTCGTTGGCCAAAAGTTGTGTCTCATTCATCGGATACGAAAACAGCACACCAACATCGTTCAGAATTCGGGTCAAGACCGAAGAACAAGCTGGAGAACTGAAACAAGCCATGGAGCGAGAAATCGCTGCCGTCCAAGCAACGGAGTGATTTCCAAATCCGTTCCACTCCGCCCGGGCTTGTTCTTTTTCCATTTCGCATAGCATTACACCTATCGCTACATCCTCCCTTGCTTTCGACCTAAATCGTTACCTGACCAGCATCACGAACCCCTGCGCGTTTATTTGACATTGAGATGACTCTGGGCGTTATGCCATATAGAGTTCAGAACAAACGCTTCACTGAGAAGGAGTTCAATTTCATGGTCTCCCCAATCTTGGGTTGGAGGGGATTGCAGAAACATGATTATACCCTGCAACAGTGGAGTGATAAAACCGAATAAGACGTACGCGGATGAGAAACACTTGCCTGGAAATCCATTTGTCGAAGCTTTGCGCTCCATTTGACGAGGAAAGCTGAACAAACATAAAGATGGAATTGGGAAAATGCGTCAGCCCCCTCTGCCTAGTAGAACTCATTGGTCAGCGAGCCATCACAAGGGAAAAAAAGTGGATACAGACAAGGTATGTGTCCCACATGCGTATCGTATTCTGCACACTGATCTCCCGCATAAGGAGGCAATTCATCCATCGGAAAGCGAATTGCATAAACTCGACGTTTTGAGACTGAAGATGTGTGTGTAGCGGTGCTGTCGTTCATGAACTCATCAGTACGTTGCTTACCAGACGGTGGCTGGACGAACCATCAATGCGCGCCACGAGCTCGGACATGCGCTTCACACTGCGATGTATGCCTGGTTGGGCAGATATGTAGTTGTCTTGTATGCCGTCCAAGAGTCGAGAGAGGCACCAGAACGAGTCAGCTTCAACAGCATTCAAGACATCCTCTGGAAGGAGGGAGGTATCAAACTGCTCCGGATCCGAATCTATTCGGGATAAGTAAGCATCGAGGGGCGACGAAATCACGGCCCGTGGCGAACTTGCCGATATATGATGAAAGAAAGACCTGAAAAAAGGGGGTGACGAGATCGTTTATCCCTTGAACATACCCACTCGCCGGATGGCGTATAGCCCAGACGTAGAGTATCCGCTCGAGACTCTACTTGCAGTAATGTCAGAAGAAGTATGGCAAACGAGTGGAGACGCGCACGCGCTGTGTGGATGCCTGCATCCAAAGAGGCACGCCAGGTCGCGTCCGTGGAACGTCTATCTCAATTTGGTGCCAAATTTGTTGATCGATACCTTGGCGGTCTCGAGCAAAGGCGAGCTCAACTAATGAGAGATACTCTCCTCGTTTGCGAACGAGCGTAGCCGCACGCAGATTTGAAGGTAGAGGTATATATCCCTTGAGCAACGTATAAACTGGCTGCTATGTGGCTAGCAGGTGCACGTACGAGAAGTATTGGCCAAACGAGTGGTCTAAGGTCACCCGGTGTCCCAGACCACGCGAGTTTTCGGAGATCAGCTAAACAAGCATAGTCAGACGGTGTCGCCATCGAGTATTAGCACTGACCACTCACACATATTCAGGTCTTCCTTGCTCAAGCAGTCTATAAATTTCAATCGTCGATTACTGCGAATGGAAGACTCTCGGGAATGTTTCCCGGCGTCACCTGCACGGTGGGAAGGACCCGATCCATTACTAGGACTGAGTGGCGGTAGGGGCGAAGATACTTGGCGGGACGGTGATTGCAGGAGCCTGCGGAAAGGATCTATTCGTATACTTAGACGAGCATAGTAATGGCAAACGCTCGTTTATACCGTTCATTATTTCCCCTGCATCGGGTTTAATCGAGCCTCGTTCATGTCTAATTTTGTTCGTCGTCCCAGCTTCGACGATTTCTGGTTCAAAGTCGCCCACGACCATGTCGCCGTCGACGTCGCCATCCTTGTGGACATCGGAACACTTGGAGGCAGTCTCATCCGTGCTCAATTGCGAAGTGCCCGATTTTCTGACCATGGTCCATCCGCCCTTGGCCGAAGCGGCTTGACCCGACTCGGGCTTGGGAGGATACGAGCTTGGACTTGGGGGGTTGAGATGGGTGTAAGACTGAGCAAGGGTAGACGAAGAGGAGTTGGTTGGTGCTTTTGGCACAGGCTTGGGCGCCGTCACGAACGAATGCTGACGTTTCGGGTGGGTACTGGACGAGTACTTCCAAGCGTGAGCTATCGTCGAGTGACGTGGTGATTCCGAGTCGGATGCGCTGTCCCAGACATCGTCCTCGGCCCAGTCCAAGTTTGAGTTGGCGTTGGCATTGAACGAGGGGTGTATTCCGATGTGCGGACGTGCTGGGGGAGGCCTCGCTGCCATCGATCTCGACGGCGCGCTGTTGGTCAAGTTGGACATGAAAGCTCATCTACGTTAATCGTGGGGATAAATATCCTTTCTAAGTCCTATTAGTATTCCCTGTTCGACGCGTGTCAGACGCGTCAATGGTGGATCCAAAAGGTAGATGCAACTACTGCAACGTGTACGCAGGAAGAGACAAGGTCAAGACTTGCAGTCGATGCCGGTGGGTCACTCGACAACGATACCGGACGTTTGCTAACTCGTTGCCTTCAAGCTTGGTACGATACTGCTCCAAAGAATGTCAGGTTGCCGCGTGGAGAACCCACAAACAGAGGTGTACTTCCACCCTCCGAGACAGCCTGGCCAAGGATCCAGAGGCAAATGCCTTGAACTCGGCCCTCTCCAAATGGATCAACAATTGGCGGTTTGAGCTGCATAACTGGGCGATTTGGGCCATGGATCTGGCCAACAATCCTGAAGACCACCTGGCTACCCACTGGTAAGCACGTCATCCCTGTTTTCGACCCATCGTTTCTAATACACATTCAGCTTGGTAGTCGAACTAGAGCGCAGGCCTAACCCCACGAACCAATCCTTTTTCTTCAAGGTAAGTGGGGATTTCGACTCGCCTCACTGTCGACCCGATCGATTTCAAGATGCACGGAGGCGACATCGTGACGCGCGACGTCTTCCTTGATCGCCTGCGCGAACTCGATCAACTCAACGATGAGGTCGTTGCGAGCGTGAACGAACACCGCAGCAACGACACGGCACAGATCATCATCATTTGCGAAGATTTAATCCGATTCCTCTGGTTCTCTATCCGCGACGGTGGGGTCTCATTGAGACAACGCGACTCAGCGTTTTCCCGAGCTCTTTCAGAGGACTGGGAGCAGGGCTTAACTGAGGCGATTAATACTGGCCAACGTGAGTGGGATTTATTATCTCCTACCCATGTCTAACTCTTTTAGCGTCATCCTCGAGCTTGCATAGCCTGAGAGCTGGTTTGAAAGTCGGCACAGCTGATTCTTCATCCGCGTGATTTCGAGGTGTATTTCCATCACAAGACGTGTACCCTGCACGTCTGCATATCTTTGATATATCTCGGCATTTCGTACCTTTACTTACCCACCCGACGACGTCGTCGTCATGTAACTTAGGAAAATGAATGCAGTACATAGTATACAGGTCTCGTACGCTCACATTGTGCTCGCCCGCTTCAGGAAATCATCTTCCGACCAGCCGTAGTATTCCTTTAATTTCTTTCCGAAATCTCTCAGATGGTGCGCGTGCAACGTCGATTCGGGGTGTGCTGTGGGATTTGATAGACGTGAACCATTGATATCATCAGAAACAAAGAAAAAAGCGCACGCTTATGGAAGGTGATAGACTGGAAGATGATCGACATTATCAGCCCGATAACTTGGGAATGGATAAAACTTACCCTATCCTTCGGATTCGGCGGGTCAAATCGCACCGACGAACCCGCGGTACTAGGGTCATACTTGAAGCCCATATCCCGCATAAGCTGAAATAACGACGTTAACCGTAGGGTACGGACGACGTTGGAAGGCTCACCTTCACGAAATTATCCCACTTCAACGACCCAATCTTCTCCTCCGCACTTGTGCGCAACAATTGGCGCATGTATCCAGCCGTTTTCTTACCCAACTTAGTGAACCATGAAAACTTTTTGTTGACAAGTGGATCATCCTCTTCGTCTTTCTTCGTCTTGTCTTTTGAAGTGAGCTTCGAGAGGAACCCTCTTTTGTCCGAGAAGAGGGATGCGTGGTCGGGGCGGGATTTAACCTTCTCTTTGGGTGTTCCCAATTCCTGGAGGTAGGAATGGGCAGATTGCGCAATAGTGGGTTCAACAGGCAGCGAGGATGTCGATATGTGCGCAACTGAATTGACCTGGGCATTAGATGCAGGCGCCTTGTTCGGAGGTGCTTGGACAGGAGTTTCGGCGAGGGTTGTCGGGGGACTCTTTAGCGAGGTCGAGATTTTCGGTAGAGTGTCCTCATGAACCGTAGGCAACTCATTGTTCGCTTTCTTCTTCTTCTTCTTCTTTGGTTTCT
>JBBPJV010001274.1:0-10179 GCA_038088915.1 Sutorius aff. eximius
CTATGATGTCATGGGTCTAGACCAGTCACATGATCTGACGTCATAGGAGTCTAGGTCTGGTCACGTGATCGTGAGAAGAGAAAGATAGGGGGAAGTCACGTGACCTGTTGTGACAAAATATAAAGGAAAAAAGTGTAGACTACAAGTGTACGAGTAGTGTAGTTAGGTTAATGGAAACGAGTTCGTAACAGAGAACCTCAGTCTAGTTCTCTTGGAGATTCCCCCACAGGACCTCCTCTAAGTTGAACTCAGTAGTTCTCCCCCTCCAGACTAGTGTCTAGGCAATCAGGTGCTTACTCGTATAGCATCCTTTGGGTTGTTTCAGCCAGGAATGTTAAACCTGGGCTTAATTCCTCTATTAAGAAAAAGAAAAAGAATTCCAGCGAGAAGCTCTCCAAATCTCTTCAAATCCCCAATTCAGTATTCATACAAAGTGTACAACCACCAAAAGAGATCTTAATGAAAATAAAGATAGCTCCCTTCAACGAAACCAAAATATTTATCCCAGCAGAAGCCCTTCTAGATAGTGGGGCCAATGCTATTTTTATAGACAAGAAATGGGTGAAGGATAACAAGATCCCACTCAGAAAGCTCAGAAACCCAATCCCCATCTTTAATGTAGATAGAACCAAGAATGCAGCCAGCAACATCACTCATGCAGCAGAAAGTAGTGATGGAATACCAGGGCCATTGAGAAAAATTTCTGGTGGAAGTTACAGATCTTGGCAAGAACACTTTGATCTTAGGATATTCCTGGCTAAGGCGCCACAACCCGGAAATAGATTGGAATCAAGGGCTCATAAAAATGAACAAGTGTCTGCAACACTGTCATGCCCTCCAAGGCAAAACGGTGTTCCAACGCATAGTCAAAAAGAAGGAAGAGGCGATTCAGTATCTCATCCATGCTACAATCTGTGCCCTAGAGGAAGAACAGTCAAAGGCGGTAGAAGAAGCAAAGAAGGAGCGAGAACTAGTCCCTCCACAATACCATGAGTTTCTTGACATCTTCTCCAAAAAAGAGTCAGAACATATGCACATACGTAAACCATGGGATCATGCAATAGAGATGAAGGAGTCATTCAAACCTAAGAAGGGTAGATTGATCCCCCTATCGCCACAAGAACAAGAAGAAGTTGCAGCATTCTTAAATGATCAACTGTGCAAAGGGTACATCCAACCCTCTAAATCAGAACAGACGTCACCAGTGT
This sequence comes from Sutorius aff. eximius, assembly GCA_038088915.1. Lineage (NCBI taxonomy): Eukaryota > Fungi > Basidiomycota > Agaricomycetes > Boletales > Boletaceae > Sutorius > Sutorius aff. eximius. Next base: position 1,209 of record JBBPJV010001274.1, read on the forward strand.
TCTTCATTCCAAAGAAGGATGGAAAGAAGTGTATGGTACAAGATTACCGATACCTCAATGAACACACAGTTAAGAACAACTATCCGCTGCCATTAATCTTGCAGCTTATAGACAAGCTCAAAGGAGCCAAGCTATTTATGAAAATGGATCTCAGATGGGGATCCAACAATGTGCACATCAAAGAAGGTGACGAATGAAAGGCAGCATTCATTTGCTACAAGGGAGCATTCAAACCTCTCATCATGTACTTCAGGCTATGTAATTCCCCAGCAACCTTCCAGGCGATGGTCAATGAGATCTTTTCCGATATGGATGGTGTAGTGGTGGTCTACATTGACGACATCCTAGTCTTCACTTCCACCGACAACCAAGAAGAACACGACAAGATCGTGATAGAAGTCCTTAGGTGTCTTTGAGAAAATGACCTATACGTGAAGCCAGAGAAGTGCTTCTTCTCCATAAAAGAAATAGAATTCCTCGGAATGACTGTTAGTCCTGATGGTGTAAAAATGGACAATGACAAGGTGCACACCATACTCGAATGGCCAACCCCTACCAATCTTAAGGGAGTCAGGAGCTTCCTAGGATTAGCGAACTTTTACAGAAGATTCATCAAGGATTATTCCCAGGTGGCAAGACCACTGAATGACCTCCTAAAGAAAGACAAGCCCTTCGAATGGGGAGATGCACAGCATCATGCATTCCTATCCCTGAAGGCATCCTTCACATCAGTGCCCATACTTGCTTATTCCGACATTGACTGTCAGTTTAGACTTGAAACGGATGCATCCAATTATGCTACGGGAGCAGTGCTCTCTATACTCAAGGAAGACAAATGGCATCCATGTGCATTTGCTTCACACTCCATGTCCAAAGCCGAGTGGAACTACTCGGTTGCAGATAAAGAGATGCTAGGCATCATCCACACACTAGAAATGTGGTGGCATTATTTGGAAGGCACATGTCATCAATTTGAAATTTGGAATGACCACACCAACCTCACCTATTTTATGAAGGCACAAGATTTGAACAGGAGACAAGCCAGATGGGCCAGTACCTCTCCAGGTTCAACTACACCTTCGTCTACAAGCCTGGTGCTACAAACACCAAAGCTGATGCACTCTCTAGAAGAGAAGACCATGCAGTCAGTATAGAAAATGACAACAAGGGAGTCACAGTGATCCTGCCAGAGTGTGTCAGAAGAGTAGACATTAGCGACAAAGGCAAACACATTCTTTCCCTTATCCAGCAAGCGACGAATCTCCTTAAGGAAAGCGAGATTGTCAACCTAATGGAGCAGCATCTCCTTAGGTACTCCAGATCGAAGCGCATCCTGATGAAAGAGGATCATGCTTATGTTCCTGAAGATCAAGGACTTTGGATGGTAATTTTGAAGAATTGCCATGATAGTCCAATAGCAGGACACCCAGGTCATGAGCAGACCATAAAATTGCTCCAGAAGTCTTATTGGTGGCCCGGAATGAATAAATTCACCATCAATTATGTATCGCATTGCAAACAATGTGCACACATGAAGGGAACAAACAAAGCCCCAGCAGGTCTACTGCAGCCCTTACCCATACCAGACAGTCCCTGGCAGGACATCTCCACAGACTTTATCACAGATCTGCCTCCCTCCAATGGATATGATGCCATCCTCATGGTCAAAGATCGATTCAGCAAAGAAGCCATATTCATCCCCATGAATAAAACAGTCACCACGCTAGACATGGCAAAGCTGTTTATGTGACATGTGTGGAGCATTCACGGTCTCCCACAATCTCTAGTTACAGACAGAGGCCTGCAATTTGTGTCCCAAGTGATGCAAGAAGTCCTCACTCGGCTTGACATCCAATCTAAGTTGTCAACAGTGCACCATCCACAGACAGACAGACAGACAGAGCGCATGAACAGAGATCTATTGCAATATCTCAGGTTGTATTGCATAGAACACCAAGACAATTGGGCAGAATGGCTCCCGATCACACAGTTCTCCCATAACTCGAAAGTCTCAAGCTCTACTAAGAAAACCCCCTTTGAAGTGTCCCAGTCCTTTGAACCCAAGATGGGTACACATCCAGTGTTATCAAAGGCTCCCACAGCTGGCACCTTTGTTGACAAGGTTGCGCAGACTTTAGAGGAAACAAAAAAATCTCTATCCCAGGCTTAGGAATGAATGAAGTTCCAAGCCAACAAACACAGGTCGGCAGCACTGACATACTCTTCCAAAGACCTTGTTTGGCTTTCCACGGACAATCTGAAGCTCACAAGGCAATCCAAGAAATTATCAGAGAAATGGCTAGGCCCTTTTCCAGTACTTTCTATGATAGGCCACAATGCCGTGAAACTATGACTCCCATGTGGTATGAAAATTCACCCAGTTGTGAATATCACTCACGTCAAACCCCATCAGGAATGCCTAAATGGTCAGCCCACTAACCAGCCCAGCCCAGTAGACATCACAGAAGATCGAGATGAGGTTTACGAAGTAGATTTCATTGTTGACTCTCATCTCCGATGCAGGAAGTTGGAATACTTAGTACATTGGAAAGGCTATGGTATCAATGATCATACCTGGAAACCCCTCAGCAATCTGGTCAATTGCAGGAATGTCATCCACAAGTTCCACGTACTCAACCCCCATGCTGTGCGCAATCTCACTATGGTCTTCATGCAAGACATGCAGCTTTTCAACCCTTATCTCTGATCACCTGGGAGTTCAATCATTAGAGGGGGGATAGTGTTATAGGTGGTAATTTTTTGACCATCATTTCACTTACACTTTTCATAGTTGAACTACACTCTGGGCTAGTCCCACAAGTAACAACAGACTTAGTTGTGAGCAAGTCTCACTTCTTATCTTATCTCTCTATTCCCATGGACATCCTTGTATATGGCACTTACAAGGCTAGTGCAGCCAATTCCCCTTTTAGTTACATTTCAATCGGAGATCTGATCTATGGATCTTCCCTGGATCTGCCCAAGATCTTCCCCATTGGTCACACACAGCCTTCTTTTAATTTCTGTGCTGTGTTGTGCTTCTTTTAATCTCCATTGCTTCTGACATGCTTGATGCGTGAGGCGTTTCATAGGGCAGTGCCCTGCTTCCATTCAACACAGCCTAGACAGCAGTGTTTCATCTCCACCCGCCCTGAGAGTCTAGGGCTTACTATAAAAGGACTTGTATCTTAGATGCTAGCCATACATGTACAAACATAGTTGGTAGTATATAAGGGTGAAGTCCCCCTCCAGAGAACCTCAGTCTAGTTCTCTTGGAGATTCCCCCACAGGATCTCCTCTAAGTCAAACTCAGTAGTTCTCCCTATCCAGACTAGTGTCTAGGCAACCAGGTGCTTGCTCATATAGCATTCTTTGGGTTGTTTCACATATCCTACATGAGTCCCCTTTATGGAATCCTGGCATTCCCTTTCCCTTTACCGCCGGATATCCTAATATGGCCTATTCCTTTCCTTCTCATCTACCCTTGACCCATGGCTCTCTGTTGTATTCTTACTATAGATCTCTCGCCCTCAGACCCATGGTTGTCCGTTGTATTTCTAGCATAGATCTCTCCATCTCTCCTCATGGCTCTCCATTGGGATCTATCTTAGTATCTCTTTTATTCTTCCTTCCTACTTAGGATACTACTTTCCCATGCTCACCTTACTATATAAGACTTGCACCTTCCTCGTAGTATTCCTCATGCTAGTTTCTATCCGGTACTTAGGACATAGTACTCCCATACTTGCCTAGTCCTGCTCACACTTATCCCTCATGTCTTTACCTCCATCATCCCAATACTAGCTTTTCTCTCATCTCTGCACTATGTGCATCTCCGTCAACCCTCTGAAACGAGAACTATCTAGGTTGAGTGGGAACGGCAACGAGGTGGAACAAAAGACTAGCTATGACGTCTAGCAACGTTTATAGAGAAAAAGGAATACACGTGGAATGGTTACCACGGGTGAAGATGATAAGAGAAGTGGACTAGGTATCCCGCTCAGGCCTGAGGTAATTCCCAGGTAATGCCCAAGTGAGCTAGACTGGGGAACAGTTGTAGCTACACCCAGGGTATATATACACTTGCCAAGACTATTACTAATACATGACTAATATATTGTGGGACATGGTACGATAGATAAGAAAAGGTACAGCCAATAGCAGAATAGGCTCTTATCTATGATGTCATGGTCTAGACCAGTCACATGATCTGACGTCATAGGAGTCTAGGTCTGGTCACGTGATCGTGAGAAGAGAAAGATAGGGAGAAGTCACATGACCTGTTGTGACAAAATATGAAGAAGAAAAAGTGTAGACTACGAGTGTGTAAGTAGTGTAGTTAGGTTAAGTAAAACGAGTTCGTAACACCCTCAGTCTGGCACTGTGACCATCACCATCCTTCAGGTCTCTCTCCAGTCTTTTCTTGACCTCTGGACTCCTTTCTAAGAGTCCCATACTATCATTAAGTCCTCTTCCTATCAGCTTGCGGCTGATTGTCTTTGTCATGCTTTGATCTTTTGAAGCCTCCCTTGTTCCAACTAGATGCTGGTCTTCATTCTCATCCCCTGCAGTGTCTCCCTGCAGTTTCCTCATCCTCTGGCCTCCCTCCTAGGCCTCCTGACCTTCCTCCAAATCCTCTCGGGTTCCTATGCCTTCCAGCCTGTCTGTCTATCAGGCTTTCCTCATTCCTCCTTCTGGTATTCCTTCTCCAGGATCTCCAACCACTAGGAGTACTGTGCTCCTTGCCACTGGGCAGAGCAACAGCTCCATATGTCCTGCCCAATCCCTCAGGGGCTTGGTCGTAACAAATACTATGCTATTACCTCACAGCCCCTCAAACTGCAGTCACTATCTGTGCATATGCCAGTAGCCCCTCAAACCTCAGTTGCTATCTGTGCATACACCAGTAGCCCCCAAACCTCAGTCACTATCTGTGCATATGCCAGTAGCTCCCCAGAACCCCAGTCGCTATCTGTGCATACACCAGTAGCCCCTCTGAATTTGGCATTTATAAATGGTCATGACCATGTCCCCTCAGCCTGGTCATAACACTAAGATATTGCAATAGATCTCTATTCAGGTGCTCCATTTGACCATCTGTCTGCAGATGATGCACTGTTGACAACTTGGATTGGATGTCAAGCTGGGTGAGGACTTCTTACATCACTTGGGATTCAAATTGCAGGCCTCTGTCCATGACTAAAGACCATGGAAGTTCATAAATGCTCCACACATGTTGCATAAACAGCTTTGCCATGTCTAGTGTGGTGACTGTTTTATTTGTAGGGATGAATATGGCTTCTTTGCTGAATCAATCTATGACCATGAGGATAGCATCATATCCATTGGAGGGAGGCAGATCTATAATCAAATCTATGGAGATGTCCTGCCAGGGATCATCTGAAATGGATAAGGGCTGCAGTAGGCCTGCTGGGGCTTTATTTGTTCCCTTCATACATGCACATTGCTTGCAATGCAATACATAATTGATGGCAAATGTGTTCATTCCAGGTCATCAATAAGACTTCTGAAGTAGTTTTATGGTCTGCTCTCAATCAGGGTGTCTGTCATATCCATCATTCCACTCCTAATTGTGCCTCCTCCGCCCATCCTCCGACCTTCTCTGGTCATCTCTGGCCTCCCTCACACATCCTCTGCCCATCATCATCATTCCTCCCTTGGAGTTACACCCCAGAGTTCATACCTCCACTCAGATTAACCTTGGTTTTACCTTGGCCATTGTCAGACCTACTATATATCATCCGTATCATTGTCTCTCTTACATGTTTCATCCATTACTTGACATTTGACATCTGTTGTTCATATCCCTAACACTCCTACATGTTTCAGTCACACTTGACATCTGTCCTCCTTATTCCGTACCTTACTCCATCCGTACTTAAGGACCACGTCTCCCATGTATATTCCTTAGTATGAATATCGAACAAGCTAATCTCCTCTCATGTCCGATTCCCTCCTATGTCTCCTACCCTCTATTCCTATGAAGTCCAAGGACCTGGACCTATACAAGGGTGCAACACATAAGTCCTGCACTAACGTCCTCCTAAGTTCTCCTGCTCTGTCTCCTCCATTTTGGACCTCCAGTCCTCCTCCACCACTTATCCCTTCATCCCTCTAGATCTCCAGTCAGACTTGCCAGACATCACTCAGAAACGAGCTCAGAGAGCACAGAGTCTTAACAGTGTCCTGCTATTGGACTATCATGGCAATTTTTCAAAATTACCATCTGAAATTCTTGATCTTTGGAAACATAGGCATGATCCTCTTTCATCAGGATGCATTGACATCTGGAATACCTGAGGGAGTGCTGTTCTGTCAGGTTGACAATCCCACTTTCTTTAAGGAGATTCATTGCTCTTTGGATAAGGAAAAGAATGTGTTCACCTTTGTCACTTACATCAATTCTTCTGATGCACTCTGGTGGGATAACTGTAATTCCTTTGTTGTCATTCTCTATACTGACTGCATGGTCTTCTTGTCTAGAGTGCACATTGGCTTTGGTGTTGGTAGCACCAGGCTTGTATACAAAGGTGTAGTTGAACCTGGAGAGGTACTGGGCCCATCAGGCTTGTCTCCTATTCAAGTCTTGTGCCTTTATAAAGTATGTGAGGTTGGCATGGTCATTCCAAATTTTGAATTGATGACATACACCTTCCAAATAATGCTGCCACATTTCTAATGCACAGATGATGCCTAGCATCTCTTTATCTGCAACTGAGTAATTCTGCTCAGCTTTGGACATAGAGTGTGAAGCAAATGCACATGGATGCCATTTGTCTTCCTTGAGAATAGAGAGCACTGCTCCCATTGTGTAATCAGATGCATCTGTTTCAAGCCTAAATTGACAGTCAATGTCTGGATAAGTGAGGACAGGTGCTGATGTGAAAGATGCCTTCATGGATAGGAACACATGATGCTGTGCATCTCTCCATTTGAAGGACTTGTCTTTCTTCAGGAGGTCATTCAATGGTCTTGCCATCTGTGAGTAATCTTTGATGAACTGCCTGTAAAAGTTTGCTAAACCTAGGAAGCTCCTGACTCCCTTAAGGTTCATGGGGGCTGGCCATTGGAGTATGGCATCCACCTTGTCATTGTCCATTTTGATACCATTTGGACTAACAGTCATTCCAAGAAATTCTACTTCTTTCACAGGAAAGAAGCATTTCTCCAGTTTCATGTATTGAGACAAAGTCGAAACTAATTCCAGGGGCTCAACCCCTAACCCCAACCTGGGGTCCTGGCCTGACAGCAACCACTACCTGATGTGATAATAAAGAGGACTGGCTATGACACCCAGCAATGTTGTATGATATAGTGAGGGGACAGTCCTGTATGACATCACACACTAATAAGGGCATATAGCAGCTAAGGCCACCCTCATTACTCTAGGTGATTCCCAGGTTGACAAGACTAGGGACACTAGTCCTGACCCTGAGGCTTTATATAATGCCAAGGGCTTGTGCACAGACCAAGCTGTGCCAAGCCCATACATGAATAATTACTTAAATAGATAGTATGTGTGATATGATTAAATATGTGATGTCCAAAGGGAGTATCATGTGATCCTAGAAGGTCACATGACCGGAAAAGATGCGAATCACATGACAGGTCAAGTGACCAACTGATCATGTGATCTATAGTACAGTAAATAGTGTAATAAAGTGTACAGTCCAAAGGTAATAAGTAAAAAGTGTAGGAAAGTGTAGGAAAGTGTACAGAAAATTAAGCTAATGAGGACACATTTTGTAACACATATAGGTTGTTTTCTCAAAGATGCCTGAGAACTTCTAACATGATCTTGTCATGTTCTTCTTGGTTGTTGGTGGAGGTGAATATTAGGAGGTCATCAATGTAGACCACCACTACATCATCCATATCTGAGAAGATCTCATTAATCATCACTTGGAAGGTTGTAGGGGAATTGCATAGTCCAAAGTACATGATAAGGGGTTCAAATGCTCCTTTGTAGCAAATGAATGCTGCCTTCCATTTGTCACCTTCTTTGATGCATACATTATTGTACCCCCATCTGAGATCCATCTTTGTGAATAACTTGGCTCCTTTGAGCTTATCTATAAGCTGTGAAATCAATGGCAGCAGATAGTTGTTCTTGACTGTGTGTTCATTGAGGCATCAGTAATCCTGTATCATATACTTCTTCCCATCTTTCTTGGGGATAAAGAATACTGGTGAGGTTTTGAAACAACCCAAAGGATGCTATACAAGTGAGCACCTGGTTGCCTAGACACTAGTCTGAATAAAGGGAAGAACTACTGAATTCAACTTAGAGGAGGTCCTGTGGGAGAATCTCCAAGAGAACTAGACTGAGGTTCTCTGGAGGGGGACTTCACCCTTATATACTATCAACTATGTTTGTACATGTGTGGCTAGCATCTAAGATATGAGTCTGTCTATAGTAAGCCCTAAACCCTCAGGGTGGGCAGAGATGAAACACTGCCATCTAGGCTGTGTGGAATGGAAGCAAGGCACTGCCTTATGAAATGCCTCATGCATCAAGCAGCAGAGATTAAAAGAAGCACAACACAGCATGGAAATTAAAAGAGAAGGGTGTGTGTGACCAAAGGGGAGATCCTGGGCAGATCCAGGGAAGACCCATAGATCAGATCTCCAATCGAAATGTAACTAAAAAAAGGGAATGGCTGCACTAGCCTTGTAAGTGCCATATACAAGGTCATCCATGGGAGTAGGAAGATAAGATAAGATAAAAAGTGAGACTTGCTCATGACTAAGTCCTTTGTTGCTTGTGGGACTAGCCCAGAGTGTAGTTCAACTACAAAAAGTGTAAGTGAAATGATGGTCAAAAATTACCACCTATAATAGGTTTGTTCCAATTTGGAGGGTTGGATGTATCCTTTGTGCAGTTGATCATCTAAGAATGCTACAACTTCTTCTTGTTCTTGTGGCAATAGGGGGATCAATCTACCTTTCT
>JBBPJV010001275.1:0-10171 GCA_038088915.1 Sutorius aff. eximius
ACTGGTTGAGGCTTTGGGGTTGGGGCCATTCCTTTATAGCCTTGACTTTGGGTTCTTGCATCTCAACCCCCTCCCTAGATACTACCATACCAAGGTAGTCCACCTTGTCCTTGTGGAAGAAGCAGTTGGAGGGCTTCAGGTAGAGGTTGTTTTCTCTCAACTGTCACAGTACTTCACATACCACCTCTACATGTTCCTCCTTGGTCTTCTTCGATGTGAAAATCATGATGTCATCAATGTAGATGACTACCACTGTATACATGTCTGAAAAAATGTCATTGACCATGTTTTGGAAAGTTCCTGGAGAATTGCACATTCTGAAGTACATGATGAGGGGCTCATAAGCTCTGATGGGTGTAGTGAAGGTGCCCTTCCATTCATCACCTTCCTTGATCCTGACATTGTTGTACCCCCACCTTAGATTGAGGGTTGTGAACATGTCTGTGTCTTTCAGCATATTCACCAGTGATGGGATAAGCAGCAAGGGGTAGTTGTTCTTCTTTGTGTGTTCATTCAGATATCAGTAGTCCATAACCAGATGTTTCTTTTCATCCTTCTTCAGTATAAAGAACACTGAAGATGTCTGGTCTGACTGTAAAGGGTGAATATACCCCTTCACTAATTCCTTGTCTATAAATGACCACACGGTTTTTGTTTCTGCATCTGACAGAGGAATTACCTACCCTTCTTTTTCATGAAGTTTTCTTCTAGATTGATAGTGTGGTCCCATGCTTTTTGTGTCAGCATTTATTGTAACTCTTGCTCTGAGAATACATCAAGGTAGTCCCAGTTCTCTTTGGGCACTTCTGTTTTCAGCTGCTCTCAATCTTCATCTGGAATAGCACAAAGGTTGACTTCCACAGATCTCCTGCAATTATTTGTGCATCTGGTGAATCATATGGTCTTGTTAACCCAGTTGGCCTCCAGGTTGTGTCATGACAACCAGTCATATCCAAGGATCAGGTCTTGATTTCCAAAAATGGAGATATAGGCATTGATCACTTCTTGATGTGGATTTCCTTCTTGATCATGGATGATTATCATAATTGCCACCTTCTCTGAGATCTTTCTAATGGATTGATAGGTTCTGCTGGCATTAAGAACACTAATCTCCTTTCCCAGGGAGATTCTCTCAAGATTGCACTCCTCCACAAACTTCTTGTCAATGAAGGTGTGGGTTGCTCCTGAGTCCAGCAGCACATGGATCCATCCTAGCTTGGACCATCATCATGCCAACCCATTCATTGTGAAGCCATAGACTGTCATGTCTAGGCTGAACTCCTCAGATCTTGCTGATCTGGCATGTCTGATAGGTGTGAGAGTTTCATAGATAGAATATATAGCTAAAATGTCTGAATCATCTTGTGGTATTTCTTTGTGTTTTCTTTTTTCTTTTTTCTTTTCTTTTGTGGGGGAATGAAGCACAGGTTCATTGTTGCCTGCTATATGCTTTTGAGATGCCCCTGCAACTAAATGAACAGATTCTAACATAGGAAAGTTCACTGCTTCTTCCTCTAAGTCCAAGACAGTATCAATGAGTAAAGAAGAAAAAGAATTTCAAAATGAAAGGTCCTTTGATCTGGCAACACCTCATGAGTGACCAGATTGCTCTAGTTTAAAGAAATCAAACTATCAGCCTCAGACTGATCTTCTGCTTTGGCCTCCTTAGTAAGGTGATTCCTCCAATATTGCTCTGCCTTCTCACACTCCCACTGTGTGGCTGATGTGGAACATGCTGCCTCATATATCTGATGACTCTTGAACTGTTGCAGTCATCAGGGTTCTTTGCATTCCCTGGCAATGTGACCTGGCTTATCACAATTGAAACAGTTGCCCCTGATGGGCTTTCAGGAATTCATCAATTACTGCCTGATTTCCATGGGTGCTCTGCAACCTGGTTGCATACCAGTTGCCATAAAATAGTGTTCATTCTGTTGAGGGCAGTGGAATGGCCCAAAGCACATTCCTCATTTGTATTTGATCCTCTCAAACCTTTCTTCCATTTCTGCATATTTGTTCAATGCATCCTTATACTTGAGATCTTCTTCTGCCTGCAATACAGCCATGTAGATCTGGTAGGAGATAAATTTATGCAGTAGCCTGACTGTGGTTTCATTGTCAATCTCAATGTCTTCCTTCAAGAACTGGAATTCCTTTAAGAATTCTGTGATTCTGAAATGAAACCAAAACCTAAGCTAAAGTCAATGAGGTGAAATCAATAGAACATGTTATGATGCTGTGCAACATTTTATGATGAAAAGGAATGAATAGAGAACATGTGATACAATGACCATGGGCAAGGATAAGGAGAACTAGGTATTCCACTTAAGCCTAGGAGTGATCCCAGATAATGCCCAAGTGAACTAGACTGGGGGACAGTCGTAGTTACACTCAGAGTATATATACAAGTGTCAAGGCTATTACTAATACATGACTAATATATCATGGGACATGGTACAATAGATAAGAAAAGGTACAATCAATAGCATAATAGGCTCTTATCTATGATATCATGGGTCTAGACCAGTCATGTGGTCTGATGTCATAGAGTCTGGGCCCTGGTCATGTGATCATGAGAAAGGAAAGATAGGGGGAAAGTCACATGACCTGTTGTGACAAAAATAAAGAGAAAAAGATGTAGACTATGAGTATGTGAGTTTGAGAGTTAGGAAAATTAAATATGTATTGTAACAGATTCTTTGTGGACCTTGGCAGAGGTTCTTCAAGTGAGAATGCTCCATCTCCTTGTAGTCCATGATCTTGAAGTACTTTTTGACATCCTTCTTCAGTTCATTCCAACTTGCCCATTTGTCCTTCTTTAGACACTTGCAAATCCTAAGGTGCATGAATGCCATTGCATTGCCATCCATTTGCATCCATACTATGGCAGCTTTCTCTTTATCTTCACATGTGGAGTGCCATTTCTGTGTAGAGACCCACAGTTCTATAAATAGCCACCATTTCCAAAACATGCTTCTTCAACCATCCCATTTCCCAGGATTGGCAAACTTCTTATTGAGGTTCTTCAATGCATCTTCAGCCTTGATCATACTCAGGATCTTGTCAATCTTGTCCTTTACATCCTGCCACAAGATAGACATCCCTTTGGATTCTGATGTGGTACCTTGGTGTCTTTCTCTTTCTCTGCACTTTCAGCAGCACTCTTCTCTTCTCTGATTGTCAGTAGACAGGGTTGTGGTTATTACAGCAGCAAGGCTTCACAAATAACACCCTTCTCTGTGTTCTGATAATATCTTCTGTGTGTTGTCAGGTATTGTTCCTCTGACCAACCACTTTTCTGGATCTTCTGCATTTATGGGCATTGTCCTTCCACACAAATGCTCTTTGTATGTTCTGCATACAGGCTAACTGAAACACCTGTGTAAAGACTGTTGATGAATATGTAACTTGATATGCAGGTAGACATTGATAGTGTGGGGGAACCAGGTTGAAGTAGGTTTTTTAACACCTACACACCAATCAAGTGGGACACTTGCAGCTGTCCAACAAGAGGGGTCCCTAGTGCACTATGGGAAGAGCAATGTTATCTGTTTAAACACTGGACAAGTGCATAACAACTGCTTTCTGGGTGTCTGCCCAACATTCATCAGGTGAACATGCACTTGTCTCCTAGTTTCTGGAGTCCAGGATAGAGTTTGACCTCATAGAAAGAGTCTAGCTCAAATGAGACAAGACCAGGAAATGAGGCCTAAGCACTGAGGTGGAACTCAAGCAACCCAGACTATGACACTCTGGTAATGATGGAAAGGTACACATGCAGTCCAATTGCACAGGCAAGGATGGAGTAGGAGAACTCTAGATGTGGCCTGAACCTTGGGAGCACTGATGTGCCAGTGAGTGGATATGTCCTAGAGGGTGTTCTAGATATCCCACTTGCTATGGCCTGGTTTTTAGATTCCAGATAATACCCCAGTGAGCTAGACTGGGGATTCCAGTCTGCTGCATGCTGGGTGTATATAGACTCCTGGCTATGACATGACTAATGCTACTGTTAAACTAGTAGAACAATAGTATTGTAGCAACCATGACAGGTGTCCACCTGAGACATCCCTAATGACAGCAGACACTGACAGCTGTCTAACCATTGTTGTCTCAAGGCACTTGTTTATTGGCTCAGCACTTATTGGGTGCTTACTAAGCATCACTGTGGAGGGGTGTGTGCTGCCATGCAGCGGATGAAACATCTCCAATATGTTGCCATTGGACAGGCACCTATTGTTGCTAGGCAACCATCCGGGAGGTGACAGCCAGCACTGACAGGTGACCATGTGGTCATGTCTACCAGGAGAGCAGCATGTGTTTTGTGTTGATATTGACATGACAATTGCTTGATAGCTGGTCATCAAGGTAACTGATGCTGATTGTCATGGCAATGGTGGTGTGTCTCCCTAGTGACTATTATGTATGACCACCACTTGGAGAAGGGTCTCAAGGAGGGTGTCCTGACATAGGGGCTTCCAGTCAGGGGCTAATTCATAAAGTAATTGTAAAATCATAAGGTAAAGTGGAGAAAATGTTGTAAATTTGTAACAGGGGGTAACCATTGTGGATGGTATGTTCATTGACATATCTGTAGTCCTGGCAGGGGTGAAGTTTTGACAAAAAAGAAGGGAGATGCTTGTTGGAAGTTGGAGGGACAGATTTTCCCTGCTTGGAGGTTTTTCTCTAGGAAATCTTCAGTGGCCTTCTATTCCTCAGGGGAAAGATGATAAGGAGTGGTAATTTTTGGAGTGAATGTGTTGTCAAGGTTGATTTCATGGTCATAGGGATGAGATGGGGGAAGGTAATTCATAGCTTTTTTGAAGAAGACTTCAGTGAACTGGGCATACTCAGGGGGTAGGAGTGGTTTCAGTTTTTCTTTTTCAGCTTTGGCTGCTAGTTCTGTGGCCAGGATTACTTTGGCAATGAGGAAGGCAGAAGCAATCCTAGATCTGCATCTGATCCATTGGTGAATGATTCTATTGTTGTTGGTCCAGGTAATGTATTCTGTTTCTGTTTCCTGGTCTAAAAACTCCCAAAGGTGGCAATCTTCTAGCTCATTTCACATAACATGTTGAATTGGGGTAGGGGAAATTGGTCATTGAAAATGAGTGTTATGTCATTTCAGATCATTAGAGTGAGCAAGATAAAGATCCTTGGACTTGTCCAAGGTTTTAGAGAGTTGAAGGATTTGCTTGTCCCAGTTGATAGAGGAGTTGGCCTTTCTGAGCCAAGGAATTTCTAGAATAATGTTCTGGGTGCCACAGTTCATGATGTAGAACTCTTGTTTCATGGCAATTCCATTGATGTTGACAAAGAGGAAGCAAGTGGAGCAGATTCCATTGATTTTGTTGGATGTCCCATCTATATTTCATACTGGAATGGGGGTAGAGAGGCAGTGGGTTTTGAGCTGGTGTTTCTTTACAAAGTCTTGGTCAATGCAGTTACAATCTGCACTACTATCAACTAGGGCTTGAGTGTCAATGGTTTTAAGGGAGTGCAAAGGTTTGATCAACTGAATGGGGATTCTAATTGACATAGGGTTCATTGATACAAGAGTGGTGGCACAAGTATAGGTGTTACAAAACACTTCCTCATTAGCTTAATTTTCCATACACTCTCCTACACTTTTGTACACTTTTTACTTATTACCTTCGGACTGTACACTTTACTACACTATTTACTGTACTATAGATCACATGATCAGCTGGTCATCTGACCTGTCATGTGATTCGCATCTTTTCCGGTCATGTGACCTTCTAGAATCACATGATACTCTCTTTGGACATCACATATTCAACCATATCACACACAGTATCTATTTGAGTAATTATTCATGTATGGGCTTGGCACAGCTTGGTCTGTGCACAGGCCCTTGGCATTATATAAAGCCTCAGGGTCAGGACTAGTGTCCCTAGTCTTGTCAACCTGGGAATCACCTAGAGTAATGGGGGTGGCCTTAGCTGCTATATGCCCTCACTAGTGCGTGATCTCATATAGGACTGTCCCCTCACTATATCACACAACATTGCTGGGTGTCATAGCCAGTCCTCTTTATTATCACATCAGGTAATGGTTGCTGTCAGGCCAGGACCCCAGGTTAGAGTTAGAGGTTGAGCCCCTGAACTTAGTTTTGACTTTGTCTCAATAGGAGGGGGTATGCATTGATCAGTCCCTCCATTCTCAAAATCCTTGTCAAGGTTGAAAGCTACCCTTCCCACCATCTCTCCTTCTTCTTCATCTTCAACATCAATCAGGGAGGGGATTTCTTCTGGTTCAAGGGGAAGGAAGGACATTTTGACGGGATGTGACTGGGTTTCTTGCATCTGAAACACAATCCTTTCTGTTTACATCTTTCCCTTTCTTCATCAGTGAGTTTCAGAATCTGGACATTGTCCACATCCATGGCATTGGGGTCTTGTTCTGCAGGCTTCAAAAGGGAAGGATGGAAGATTTGGGGGAGGTAGGTTTTGTGGTTGGTGATGGCTTTAGCTTGATCCCATCAAGTCTGAATGGTGAGCACTTTTCTCATTCACTCTTCTACCTTGGTAGGGATAGTATCTAATTCCATGATTCATTCCACGAGTTTCATCGGAATTCCAGCTTGGTAGAATGAGATCAAGACTTCTTCCTGGATAACTTTGGCAAGAACAACTTTTGAAGTGAAGTCAGCATTGTATTGAAGGAGGGTGGAGGTGTAATCTCCATTCTTGAAAGTAACTCGAGTGGTGGAGAGCCAAGTGAGAGCATTGGCTTCAGTATCATGGTGTTTAAAGGCTTTTTCAAATTCTTTGATGAAGTTCTTGAAGGTGAAACAACCTCAAAGGCTTCATAGGTACAATGCACCAGGTTGCCAACTTAAACTAGGAGAGAACTGAGGGATATTCATATCACTCAGAGGAGAGGTCCAATGAGGGAAAACTCCAAGTGATCTAAACTGAGGATCACTGGCTGGGAACTTCGCCCTTATATACTACTGACTACTGTTTGTACATGTGTACTGTAGATTGAGATCAGTAGATAAATATGGATGGAAAAGACATAGCCATCAAGGCTGTGAGATGGAGATGAATGTGTAGCACTGGGCTGTGCATCAAATGGAAGGAAAGTACATAGCCTCAAGGCTGTGTGCATGGTGATTAAATATGTGAGGCAAAGCATAGCCATACACAGCATGGAAATTAGAAGAAGGCTGTGTTAGCATAGGGTCCAAGATCCTTGGCAGATCCTGGGATAAACCAGAGATTGGATCTGGAGATTGAATATAGTTAAAAGAAGAGTAAAGGAAAATAATAATAGAAGGACAAGAGATAAGATAAGATAATAGTGAGACTTGCTCATGACTAAGTCCATTGGTTGCCTGTAGTACAGGACTTTGGTAGTGGCACTAGACCTGTCTGTAGTGTTAGGCTAATTGCAAAAATTATAACCTATTATAGAAGGATCTGAGGGAGAGACTTTCTGAGGAGAGAGCCTTACTGCAGAAGGTGTTGGCCCAGATCAAGGCTGAGCCTTCTTTCATGTGGGAGAGGGCAAAGCTGATCTGCTTCGAGTCAGAGTTGTAGCATTCTTCATTGATGGCAAGATATGTTCAAACTTGGTCAAGCCAAGGAAGGGCTTTGATGTAATCACCATCAAAGGCTGAGGGTTGGGCAAGGTGGAGTTCAGTGGATTTAGTCATCATAATGGGGTAGGAATGTTGAGGAGTGAGGGAGCTACCTGGGGGAAAAGGAGGAGGGGGGATGGGGACAAGAGAGGCAAAAGAAAAAGAGGGACCTGGAGGTGGTGTGGAGGAGCAGAGGATAGCTGCTTTGGGGAGGGTTCTGGCAAGCAAGGTTGACTGAGAGAGTTCTGTTGGAGTGGCTATAGATTCATCTGGGTCAGAAAAATGTTCTGAGATGGGTGAAGAGGAAGGAGAGTCTGGGGTCTGAGGTCTAGGATTTCAGATGGATCCCCAGGTGGGATCAGTGGGTGGTCTTCTGGAAGGAATGATGGTCTACCTGGTAGTAGCCATTGAGAGAAGAAGCTAGATCTTTTGTTACAACCAGTCCAAGTAGGGATAGAGGTAGTCCTAATGGATGACAAAGGTTCAAGGGTTCAAGGGAGAGGGCCTACTTATAAAGAGGCAACAAGGTAACAGAGATTCAGAGATTCAGAGGTAGAGAGTCCACTTAGATGAGGGACAAGTCATTCAAGAGTTCAAAGGAAATGTTACATTTAGCTCTTGGAATGCCCTGGTAACCTTTTTCTCCTCATTATCATTATACTAAGCACACTCTCTGTCTCCCTGACATGGACTACTTTTCTTTCATGTCTATCAATAGAACCCTCTGATTGAAATGAGACTGTACACTAAACCTAAGTACTGACAAGGTGGAACAATGACAAGAACTGACCATGATGTTCAGCAACATTTTACAATCAAAAGGATAAAAGAGAATATGTGGAATGGTTACCATGGGCAAGGATGAGGAGAGTAGCACTAGATATCCCAACTTAGGCCTGAGGTACAATCCCAGGTAATGCCCAAGTGAGCTAGACTGGAGGACAGTTGTAGCTACACCCAGGGTATAGATACATGTGCCAAGAGTATTACTAATACATGACTAATATATCATGAGAAGTGGTATGATAGATAACAAAAGGTACATCCAATAGCATAAGAAGCTCTTATCTATGATGTCATGGGTCTAGACCAGTTACATGATCTGATGTCATAGAGTCTGGACCCTAGTCATGTGATTGTGAGAAAAGAAAGATAGGGGGAAGTCATGTGACTGTGGTGACAAGAATAAAGAAAGAAAAAGTGTAGGTATGAAGTACAAGTGTAGTGATAGTTATAGTTAGGAAAATAGGAAAACAAGTTTGTAACACTACCCCCTCCTTATGTCTCGACTTTCAGGTGAGAGAAGCAGTCAGGAGTAGCAGTGAAATTTTCATACAGCCAAAATAGAGAGGAGAATTTTGTGAGAGAAACACCATGAATACAATGAGTGGCAGAGGAGTGAGACAATTTGAAATCCCAAACAGTGTCCTGTGCATTGGCCAAGTGATCCTCAGGTTCCCATGTGCAGTCAGTAACATTCCAGCCCTTCCAGTGGACAAGATATTCTAGCTTGCCATGCTTCAGTTGAGAGTCCACTATGGAGTCAACCTTGTACTCTATGAGATGGTCCTCAGTAACCACAATAGGATCTGGACAAATCGCGGATTGTCCATTGAGTGGTTCTCTATAGAGTTTGACATGAGAAGTGTTAACAATGTTGTGGATTTTCATTGAAGCCAGTAATCACAGTTCAACTGCATTAAGAAGGACATGGGTGATAGGGAATGGACTGAGCCATTTGGGGGATAGCTTCCATGAGGTGTAGGGAAGCATGAAGTTGGTGGAGGAAAGTCAGACTTGCTGGCCCACTTGGTAATTGGAATTAGCTGAATGAGATGTTTCAGCTGAGGATGCCATTTTTGTGTGTGTTTCTTCAAGGGCAGAATGCATCTCTTTGTGAGAGTGGGCTAGGTCATGACTGAACTGATAAGAGGTTGCAGGGTTTTCAAAACCCATCCGAGGGGCATAATTATGGGTAATGGCAAAGGGAATGGTACTGGTAGCCAAAGTGAGGGTGTTGTTATGCTGGAACTGAGCCAGCTTAAGCCATTCAGCCCAATCAGATTGCTTTTTTGCAATATAGAGGTGAAGATATTGTTTGAGGTCATGGTTCACCCACTTGATTTGCCTGTCTGTTTGCAGGTGGAAGGCTGTTGATAATTTTTGCTTGATCCCAAGCAGCCTGCACAAATTGTGTGTGAATTCTGAAACAAATTGGGGACCACAGTCAGAAACTACCATGTTTGGGAGTCCATGTGTACATCACACATGATCTCTAAATAAACGAGTGAGACAAAGTCGAAATTAAGTCCAGGGGCTCAACCCCTAACTCCAACCTGGGGTCTTGGCCTGACAGCAACCACTATCTGATGTGATAATAGAGAAGACTGGTTATGACACCCAGCAATGTTGTGTGATATAGTGAGGGGATAGTCCTATATGAGGTCACACACTAGTGAGGGCATATAGCAGCTAAGGCCACCCTCATTACTCTAGGTGATTCCCAGGTTGACAAGACTAGGGGTGCTAGTCCTGACCCTGAGGCTTTATATAATGCCAAGGGCT
>JBBPJV010001276.1:0-10167 GCA_038088915.1 Sutorius aff. eximius
CATGTCCAACAAGCCTGTGGAACTTCATATCTCACCCCCATCTGCATTTGATGGGGACTACACTAAGGCTGAACGGTGGCTTGATAAAGGAACCCTAACATCATGGATGTGGATGTAGTAAAAGTGGGCAAACTTATGCCTGAGGAACATGCTCGTTGCTTCAGAGAAAACCTGTGCTTCAGATGTTGAAAGCCAGGACAAACCACCAACAACTGCAGGGCAGTGTTCCCACCAAAGTCCAACACTGTCTCACCACCCTTGCCTAAACTTAAACCCAAGGTCCAACACATAGTCAGAGAAGACAAGATCCCAAACCTCATTGAAATAGAAGATGAGGAAGAGAGCGAGATGGTGGAAAGAGTCCAATTGGAACCAGGCTTTTAGAACAGAGGCCTCAATTGACATGAGTCCCCTCCTCTTCTTACTCTTGTTTGCAAGTTGTATCTACTGCTGCCAAGTCTATTAGAATTTCCTTGCAGCTCATACAACCTGTGCACTCTCTGAAAACTGTTGACACCTTTGCCCTCATAGATTCTGGGGCAAACATAAACTGCATTGACATGATGTTCACCAGAAAACAACAAATTCCTGTCTTCCGACTCAAACAACCCATCACCATCAGCAACGTGAATGGATCCACCAACCAGTCAAAATAGGTACAGTTCACTGCTGACCTGTTTATCAACATTGATGGCATCACCATGCACCAGACTTTCTATGTCATGAACTGTGGATCTCAGAACGTCATCTTGGGAGTCCCATGGTTAAGTTCAGCAAATCCTCATATCAACTGGGAAAAATGGATGTTAAAAGTAGAAGAATCCAAGGATCAATTGAGGGAGCTTCACCAGCTAAAATGGACCTTCTTTGACATGATGCCCTCAAAAGGCCCAATTCCACTACTTCCATCAAACATGTCATCCGCTCTATGGAAACCAATCAATATTTATTCAACTATATCAATGAGTGGACTTCCAGAACCTGGCAGATAGACACTTGCCAGCACACAATTCATTGGGGGTGGATTCCCTCCAAGGATGGTAGATACCTTCCAGCATCTACTATTGCAACTATGACTACCTTGACTCAACTGGCAGCTGATGCTGCTGCATTGAAAGCTCCCATGGTACCCCTGGCAGCATTTTGGGACTTTGCTGACATATTTACCGAAGAGTCCTGTGACCACATACCCCCCTCGAGATCTTATGATCATGAAATAAATCTCAAACCAGAATTCAAGGCCAAGATCACCTTGCCATACAAACTTGACTGCCATCAGGAGAAAGCATTAGATGAGTTTCTTGAAGAAAATCTCAAGTCAGGAAAAACCTGTCCCTCTCAATCAAAACAGGCTTCTCTATTCTTCTTTGTTCAAATGAAAGATGGCAAGTTACGACCCTGTTAGGATTACTGATACTTGAATCAACACACTGTCTGTGATGAATATCCCCTTCCTCTCATTTCCTCCTTGATCAACAAATTGAAGGGGTCCAATGTATATACCAAGTTTGACATACAGTGGAGGTACAATAACGTGCAAATCAAGGACAGTCATCATTGGAAAGTGGCTTTCAACATGCACCGAGGCCTGTTCAAACCCACCATCATGTTCTTTGGGTTGACGAACTCCCCTGCCACTTTTCAGAGATTCATGAATAACTCTTTCTGAGATCTGATAGTGGAGGAATGGCTCATTATCTACATGGATGATCTCCTCATATTCTCCTCTGATGACAAAGTCCATGAAGAACAAACCTGGCAGGTACTCCAACACATGAAAGAGCTTGACCCACATTTCAAGCTCAAAAAGTGTACCTTTGCCACTAAAGAAATTGACTACCTCAGTCTTGTGATACAGGAGGAACAACTGGCCATGGACCCTGTCAAGCTTAACAGTATCAAAAATGGCCTGCTCCTCAAACCCTCATCCAACTATGGTTCATTCCTGGGGTTCACCAACTACTGCTGACAATTCATTTCCGACTACTTGAACCTCATCTGTCCATTACTCAATCTCACTAAAAAGAACGTACAATGGGAATGGACTGACACATGTGAGGAGACCTTTCTAAACCTCAAACAAGAGTTCCAGTTGGAACCCATTTTAACTCTACCCGACCCCTCTCAACCATTCGCCATTGCCTCTGATGCTTCCATGGTTGCATCCAGAGCTATACTCCTTCAGACCAATGCCAACAGTGATTGGCACCCCATCTCATACTATGCTAAATCATTCTCTGATGCTGAATGAAACTATGACATCTATGACCAAGAGCTCCTTGGTATCCTCTGCACTCTTAAGGAATGGTGACATTACCTGCATGGGGCCTCATTCCCTGTCCAGGTCTTTACCAACCATAAAAACCTTCTCTATTTCAAACAGCCCCAACATCTCAACCACTGCCAAGCCTGGTGGCTGCTTGACCTAGCTGACTTCGACCTGAAACTCATCCATGTCAAAGGAAAACTCCTCATAGGGCCTGATGCCCTGTCTCATTATCTGGACTTGTTCCCTAGTGGTATTGACAACAATGGTGTCACTCTCCTCCTTTCCTCTCTTTTTGTCAATCTAATCAACATCATGCTGGTTGACAAGATTAGGCATTCATCCTTAACAGATGATGTGGTTTTTCAACACCTTCAACATATCGAAGACCTCCCCATCTCTCTCCACAGCCGCTTCATCTTCTTCAACTTATCAACCAATTGTGATATGAGGGGAAGTGGATAATTATTCTTCATGGTGTGCTCATTCAGATATCAGTAGTCCTGGATCATGCACTTCTTTCCATCCTTCTTGGGGATGAAGAACACTGCAGATGTCTGTTCCAATTTAGAGGGACAGATATACCCTTTTTGTAGCTGGTCTTCTAAGAACATTGTAACCTCATCTTGCTCCTGAGCAGAGAGGGGGATTAACCGAGCCTTCTTGGGTTTAAATGACTCTTTCATGTTGATGCAATGATTCCAAGGCTTCCTTTTCAGCATTTGTTCTGATTCCTTTATCAAGAAGAGGTCTAAATATTCATGGTACTATAGAGGTACCATCTCCTTTTCTGCTTTTCCATTGTAGGGAACTAATGTTCCCTGCATGTGTATCTCGCATTTACAGCACTTTTGATGGACCCATACCCACCCCAAGGCTTCCAAGATCTTTCCAGCTCTTTTTCCGGCTCTTTTCTGGCTGAAAATGATACCTCCCAGGCCTGGCTTGTCCAGTTTGTCAGCCAAAACCACTTTCTGGTGGTTTCCCGGTGTGTTTCTGGTCCAGAACGACCTCTTTTAAGTCCGGTTTCTTGTGGTATGCTAGTGCCTGGATGTCATTTCACTATATAGGCATGTAGTTAGCACAGCAATAGGAGTTTTTCACTTTTCTGCACTCTTTTGTATGTATGCCCAGCTGAAGTCGAGCTGCCCAATCCAATACCTGTCTTGCTCCCTGGAAGCCCAGAAGCTCATCCTGAGTCCGGGTCCGCATTTCCTAGCTTGAAGAAGGCATTAGGAGTTAGCCACACTGGTGGTATGCTCCCAGTCACTCATTTTCCTATTTCTGGCCATTCTTTTGTGTTAGAGACTCTCTGGGACAAACATATCACCCCATTTCTTTCTCTAGCTTCACTCAGAAGCAATTTGTTGTGTTTTATACCATCAACCCTTTGCTTTTCCTCTAGGATCATAGCCATGAATATCCTAAGATCAAGGCATTCTTGCCAAGATCTGTAACTTCAGCCAAGACCTCCTTGCAATGGCCCTGGCATTCAATCACTATCTCAGTGGCATGCATAATGTTACCAGCCAAGTTCTTTGTGCCATCCACATTGAATATGGATATGGACTTAGGTACCTCCTTGAGCAGTAGCCTACACTTCTTGACCCACACTCTGTCAATAAAAATAGCATTGGCACTGCTGTCAAGCAGTGCTTCTGCTGGGGAAAATAACTTTACATGCCCCAGGGATACCTGAACTTTCATCAGTATCTCCCTAGGAGGTTGTATGCTTTATTTGAATACTTTATTGGGGATTTTCTTGGAAAGCTTCTTGTTGTAAATATTTTTCTTTTTCTTCTTAGAGGAATTAAGCCCAGGTTTAATGTCCCTGGTGAGCTTCCTTGTGGAAGACCCCTCTGATGTGTTAGATAAATTACTTGTTTTGACATACTTGCTGTCCTGTTCAGAGAGATCTTCAATAGATAAATCCTCAAACCTGTTTTTGGATTTTCTATTATCTCATTGAGCTCCTTGGACACTCCATTGGTCCTCAAGGCTTAATCTTTTCCTGACTCTGAATCTATATCATCAAAGTGGGAGTTCATAATTAACCAGCATGAAGCCTGGTTTTTTGTCATGCCTTGGATGGCTGTTTGCCAATCAGAGGACTGTTTCTCTTCATGTGCTTTGCCCTTTCCTTTAGAGCATGAAGGTTCATGAACCTTCCTGATATAATCCTCATCTGAACCTTCTTCATCCAATGGAATTTCCTCAAATCACATATTCTTATGGATGTGCAACCCCATTGACTTCTTGGACTTCTTGCAGTCCATCTTGTGTTTGCCTGCAAGCCATTTGCATTCAAGACAAGGGTTTTTCAGCTTTCTACATTGGGCAGCCATATGCCCAGTCTTGTTGCAGTTGAAATATCTTGGACTGCTAGAGGCTGCAGAGATGTCCATTGCATCAGGGTTTTGTGACTTGGACTGGGACCTTCCCCTTTGGAAGTTGTTCTGCCAGGTGCTTGTCCAGCCTTGGATGAATTCCATCATTTTCTGAGCACATCCTACCTTCTGAATCTCTTGGAGGTAGGTGGCAATGATGTTCTTGCGATTGCCATTCTTGTCAATCTGGTTAATGATGGAGCATTTAACATTCTGCTCCAGTATGGCAATAGCATGACTTTCTGCTATACTGCTGACATCATATGTGGCCTGGAATTGCATGATAAAATTGTTGACCCTCTTGACCTGTCCTTGGACCATGGCAGCCAGTTTCTTTCAGCCCCAGTACTGTTGGTTGATTGGGTGGAACAGCCCTTCAACTTCTTGGACCATTGTGGCCCATGTATACATTTGCCCCTTGATGAGGCATGTCTATGCAAAGGGACCAGCCTTCAGCCCTTTGAGTTGTGATAGCACTGCCACTACTGCATCATAGGAGTGTGGCATGATCAAGGGTGCATTAACATCTAGCCAAGCTCTTATCTTGGTCCACCACTCCTTGAACTTTCCAATGGATCCATCATAAGTCCCTGGGTCTTCAAAGACCTCCACCTTTCTCCCTGATGCTTGCAATAATAAACTGCTTCCTGCTGGTTGCTTTCCCAGTGTAGCCAACTCTCTCTGTGCCTCATTTAATGTGAAGGCCATGTCAATTGTGTGCCTAGCTTTCAGTTGATTGTAGAACTATCGGATGGACTAATCAATGACTTAATAGAAATATTTGTAACTGAATCTAAAGAGTCCTCAACTACATAAATTGGTAAAGATGAAAAAGAATTAGAAAAAGAAGAAACTACGAATTTGTCTAATCCAGATTCACCTCACTGGGATCTAGATTTATTTAATTTAAAGATATGGCTTTCTCAGCCTTGTCCTTAGCTTCCTTGGCAAGCCTATTTCTCCAATAGGTCTCTGCATAGGCACACTCCCATGAAGTGGTGGAAGCAGCATGGTGGCCTTGACCAGGCTGAGCAGTTTGTGACAAACAGGATGCAGTGGGGGGAGGAGTCGGAAGAGGTCATGTGGAGTATTGAGGATGAAACAGGCCAGGCTTGTTGAACTGAGAATACCAGGGGTCATAGAACTCTCAGATTCAAGCCTGATGGGGCAGGGGGTGAGGTCTTTGTGGCTCTTTGCATTCGCACACAATATACCCCATTTTTTCGCAGTTGTAACACTGCATGTCTTGCCATGCCAGCCTAGCTTGTTGTGCCCCTATTTCCATTGGGGCTCCTTGTCCTGGTTGGATACCCATTGGTGTAAACCATGGGGCACCATTCCTTTGGAAAGGTATGAATCATTGGCCTTGTTCATACCTAATGTGCTCGAAGCGCTCTTCCATCTTGGCATATTTATTGAGAGTCTGATTGAATGTCAGATCTCCCTTGTTCTGTAGTATCACAGTATATATTTTGTAGTCCATGGCCTTGTGAAGTAGCTGTACCACCATGTCATCATCAATTTTGGTCTTCTCCTTCAGGAACTGAAACTCATTTAGGAATTTGTTGGTATGTCAATTCCCTTGTGGATATTCTCAAGCTTGGAGTAAGCTTGTTCCTTATAATTGGCTATCTTGAAGTACTTCTCAATATCCACTTTGAGTTCATCCCATTCTGGCCAATTGTCCTTGGCCAATCCATTGGAGATGCATAAGTGGGCAAATGCACTAGCATTGCCTGACATTCTCATGAACACAGTGGCAGCCTTTTCCCCATCTTCATGAAGAGGATGCCATTTTTGGGTTGACACCCACAGCTCCATGAAGAGCCACCATTTCTTAAATGAATTTCTTTTCCCATCCCATATGCCAGGATCAGAAAACTTTTTATTGAAATCTTTGGCTGCATCTTTGGCCTTGATTGCAGTAGAGATCTTGTCAATCTTGTCCTTGATGTCTTCCCAGGAGGTTGACATGATTTATCTGCAGTAATAGATAGTGGTGGGGTGGTGATAGGGAGAATGGAGTTTGTTGGAGGGGTGAAGGGAATAAGTTGTTTTGTTAGCAAGTACAATGTGGTTGCAGGGGTGAATCTTCTTTTTCCAGATGATATCCTGGAGCCAATCATTGGCAAAAACTTGAATGGGGTTGCTGCTGGTGCAAGCAACTATCCTGAGGAAGGCTTCAAGGTCACATGTCTTGAAGGGGTCATTTCTGATAGGGGGCATATACTGTGAAAAAACTTATAGAGATCTTCAGGGGTAGCTAGGAGAGACCATTGATGAGCTAGGGCAGGAAACTCTACAGTAGACAGTGGTGTTTTAACATCACTTCTGACATGGGAGGAACCAGGGTGGAGTAGGCTTTTTAACACCTACACACCAATCACTAGGGACACTTGCAGCTATCTGAATAAGGGGCCCCTATGCACTATGGGGAGAGCAACATTATCCTTATTTGTATGGTGGATGACCATATGACTACTGTTTATTGGGTGTATGTCAAATGCCCTTCTAGCAGTGCATGTACTTCTCCTAAACCCTGGAGTCTGGGTGTGAGTTCAACTCCAAAAGGAGTCTAGCTCAAGTGAAATGAGACTAAAGAAATAGGCCAAGTGTCTGAGATGGAACCCTTAACCAGAACATGCTATGATGCCATGCAACATTTTATGATGAGAAGATGGAATGGAACACATGGAATGATTACCATGGGCAGGGAAGGAGGGTAGTACTAGATATCCCACACTGAGCCTAAGACTAAGTCCTAGGTAATGCCCAAGTGAGCTAGACTGGGGAACAGTTGCAGCTACATCCAGTGTATATATACACTTGCCAAAACTATGACTAATGTACATGACTAATAAATAGTGAGAATAGTACAATAGATAAAGAAAGGTACACCAATAGCAAAATGAGCTCTTATCTATGATGTTATGGTTCTAGACCAGTCATGTGATCTGACATCATAGAGTCCAGGCCCCAGTCACATGATTGTGAGAAAAAAAAAGATAGGAAGAAGTCATGTGACCATTGTGACAAGAATAAAGAGAGGAAAAATATGAGTGTAAGTTCAAGTGTAGTAATAGTTAGGTTAAGAGAAAAGAGTTTGTAACATGAGGTATGTTCTGACTTGATCAAGCCAAGGGAGTACTTTGGTATAGTTGCCATTGAAGGTGGAGGATTGTGCAATATGGAGTTCAGTAGGTTTAGTCATCATGATGGGGTAAGAATTCTGGAGAGCAAGGGAGCTGCCTAGGGAAAAAGAAGGGGAGGTGAAGACAAGAGAGGTGAAAAGAGAAGAGGATTCTGGGAGTGGGATGGAGGAACAAAGGATAGCTGCTCTGGAGAGGGCTTAGGCAAGTGAGGTTGACTGAGAGAGTTTTGTTGGAGTGGCTATAGGCTCATCTGGGTCAGAGAAGTGTTTGGAGGTGGATGAAGGGGAGGGAGAGTCTGGAGTCTGGGGTCTAGGGTTTTGAATGGATCCCCAAGTGGAATTGATGGATGGTCTTCTAGAAGGAATGGTGGTCTACTTGATAGTAGCCATTGAAAGAGAAGCTAGATCTTTTGTTACAACCAGCCTGGATAGGGATGGAAGTAGCCCTAATAGGTGACAAAGGTTCAAGGGTCTGAGGAAGAGAGCCTACTTGCAAAGAGGCAACAAAGGTTCAAAGGTTTGAGAGGTTCTAGGATAGAGAGTCCACTTAGATGAGGGACAAGTTGTTCAGAGGTTCAAGGGGAGCTAGTGATGAGAAGATGAGTCAAAGGATTGATTTAGGGAGATCTAGCTTGGGGTTTCCAAGCAGTTACAGGAAGGTTCTTATACTACTAGTATAGAATCCAATAGAAGAAGATAGTGTTACAACCAAGCCCCTGAGGAATTGGACAGGATGTATGGAGCTGTTGCTCCACCCAGTGGCAAGGAGAGTAGTACTTCTAGAGGTCAGGAATCCTGAAAAGGACTACCAGGAGGAGGAACAAGGTAAGCCTGTGAGATGAACAGGCTGGAAGGCGGAGGAACCTGAGAGGGTTTGGAGGGAGATTGGAAGGCCAAGGGAAAGGCTGGAGGATGAGGGAACTGCAGGGGGTACTGCAAGGGATGAGGATGGAGGCCAACATCAAGTTGGGATGGAGAAGGCTTTGGAAGGACAAAGCACAACAAAAATGATCAGCCACAGGCTGATAGAACAAAGACTTAATGATAGTGTGAGACTTGCAGGGAGAAGTCCAAAGAACCAGAAGGACAGTTATAATGGGAGACCCAAAGGAAGGTTGTGGTCGCAGTGCCAGACTGAGGGTTGATGAAGATGCATACAGTACAGAGGTGAGAGAAAAGCTAGTATTGAGATAATGGAGATAAAGACATGGAGAGTAGGTGGAGACAGGACTAGGCATAGTATGGGAGTACTATGTCCTAAGTACTGGATAGAAACTAGCATAAGGAATACTATGAGGAAGGCACGAGTCTTATATAGTAAGGCAAGCATGGAAAAGTAGTATCCTAAGTAGGAAGAAAGAATAAAAAAGATACTAAGGTAGATCTCGATGGAGTGCTGAGAGGGGAGATGGAGAGATCTATGATAGAAATACAATGGACAACCATGGATCCAAGGGCAAGAGATCTAAAGGAGAAATACAACAGAGAGCTGTGGGTCCAGGGTAGATGGAAGGAAAGAAATAGGCCATATTAGGATATCCAGTGATAAAGAGAAAAGGAACACCAAGATTCCATAAAAAGAACTTGTGTGGGACATGAGGAGAAAGGCAATCTATGATGATGAACCATGAGGTGAGTCATTGGAGATGGTAGTCCATGATCCACACTTGGTGGCATGAGAATGGCTACGAAAAGGGAAAAGAGTCATGTGAGTAAAAAAATCACATGACGATCAAAATGTAGTCCATGGGATTCAGACACTGAAGTGTAGGAACAGCTACAAGGTCTGCAGTGTAGCAAGCATGGAAATGCAAGCTAGACTATGAGATGAAGGAGTAAAAAGGGAAACAAATTGTAACATTACCCCCTTTCTACATTCTGAGCTACCATGCAAAGACCAAAGACAAACTAATGCCTGATCAGAGGACAGTGGGAATGGACGACAGTCTATGAGGGAATGCTGAGAGTGTCATATCCATCATTCCGCTCCTAATTGTGCCTCCTCCGCCCATCCTCTGACCTTCTCCGGTCATCTCCGGCCTCCCTCGCATGTCCTCCACCCATCATCATCATTCCTCCCTCGGAGTTACACCCTGGAGCTTGTACCTCCACTCAGATTAACCTTGGTTTTACCTCGGCCATCATCAGACTTACTATATATCATCTGTATCATTGTCCCTCTTACATGTTTCATCCATTACTTGACATTTGACATCTGTTATTCGTATCCCTAACACTCCTACATGTTTCAGTCACACTTGACATCTGTCCTCCTTATTCCATACCTTACTCCATCCATACTTAAGGACTGCATCTCCCATGTATATTCCTTAGTACAAATATCGAACAAGCCAATCTCCTCT